>JBBPBX010020054.1:28664-43781 GCA_038048925.1 Garcialebias charrua | reverse complement strand
TGTATTTTTGTGCTGTGCTGGTAATCTCTTGAATTTACATGATACTAATGTTGCTCTGAATTCCTGTACCTGATACTGTTTTCAATCTGGTGTTGTTTTTCTTGCTGCATTTTTATGTTGCTGCTATTAAGATGATGTTTTGTTGGTATCCTTACGCTCGTTCAATGGTTGACATGTTTTTTTATTGTTGTTGCAGGTGCTAAAGTGTGACCTGTTGACTTGGGTCATTTATGATCACCCAGATCTGAGTGATTTTGCTGAGCATGTAATTGTTGGATAAGCCCTGGGGTGGTTTTCGGTGTTCTGGCATGGTTTCTGCAGCATCTGCTTTATGACATCAACAGTTTTAATATGTCCAGATTACGTGGGTGCTTATTTTAAATAAAAATTAAGTCTACCGGCAGTTTTAGTTGATGTTTGACGTCATGATGCGGATTCTTATACACTGCAGTCAGATTTATTCACTCCAGTTAGGTAGGAATGTCTTTCTGTCTGGTTGCAATATCTGATTCCGAGTTGTCTTTTCTTGCTATGGGGTTGGGGCTAATTATTTTCTTGTTGTAAAACTAAAATACTACTGGGTCACAATAGATGAGTACATTTCAGATTTTTTTCAATTCTAATAGTTGGTACTTGTCGATACCAATTAAATACAAATTCTGAAAACACAGGCCACTGGAAGCAAATGTAACATTTAAAGTCAATTTATTGTGTGAACAATGTTTGTTTCTCTGACCTTTTCACCAGGTTTCATTGTCGAGCAGAAATCCTGTTACTCAGTGAAACTTTACACACTGCTTAGTTGCATTGGTGAGTTTGAAACTGCATGAGATTTGTAGTTTTACTTTTGCACAAAAAGATCAAAAATGCCTTTATTGTCACTGAAAAACTACAGGTACAGTGAAATTAGCAAGCTAATGAGCCAACACTGAACTGGATCATACTGGTTGAAAATTGGTGCCCAAACTTTTTCCCTGAGAGGGCCAAATTTAAAATCTGTCAGAGGGCTGCGGGCCAAATTCAATAATATAATACATGAAATGTAAATACATCTTTAAGTAAAGTCCATTTATTTATTATACAGTCATTTAACCTTTAATTGTGTATAAAGAGCATTACAGAACAGAAAATATAACAAATAAGTTATATAAGAAATTAAAACAAATGTTGAAATTTTGGCATACGTAGTGCAAAATGTCGAGAAATGCATGTCCTATTTATTTATATTACATAACCTTCATTTAACCAGGCAAATCCCATTGAGATCACAGATCTTTTTTGCAAGGGAGGCTTGAACCTAAAGGCAGCCTAACATGCACGTTTTTGATCTGTGGGAGGAAACCGGAGGGGAAAACCCACACAGAGAAGAACATACAAACTCCTCACAGAATGACCCAGGTCAACCGGGGATTAAACCAGGACCATCTTGCTGTGAGGCAACAGTTCTAACCACTGAACCGTTGTGCCTACAGCAACACAACTGAACAGCATCACTAATATCAACATAAATAAACAGTCCTCTACATACGGTAGTCATTGGGACGACTTTTCCATCTACATAAGTCAGTGGGTGGAATGACTGAGTGAAAAACATTGATTCTTCAAAGGAAATTTTAATAATAGTAACAAGGACTACTTGGCGGGCCAACTTTGGCCTGCGGGCCCCACTTTGGGCACCTCTGTTCTACACAGACTGAAGTCTTCTTTAAACTGGATTGTATGACAACGTTCTTTTGTTTTTTTGTAGAGTTTAAATAGAAAACGATCCCCTTTTTGATATTAAATATACGTACATACTTATCTGTACTGCTCTAAAATCGTAGCACACATTACATATCTAATTTTGACAAAATTTAATTCAGCCTGGCACTAGGCTGAGCTTTTTTACTGGTAAAATACCTACAAAAATATTACTTTTTAAAATCACAAATGTGTGAATTACAGTAAAAATAAATCTGTAGTTGAAAAAACAAAATCACAAGTCAAACAGACTTGGGAGGATTTGAAAGGCTTAGGATAACATTGGTTCATGCTTGCTTCAGAAAATTATTGGTATTAGCTGGTAAAACGTTTGACCAGATGCACAATTCATACCAGATTCCTTTGATGGCAAATGTTTTGGCATGTTGAAAACACATTAGCTCCTAAATGAGGATGTGCAATTTATTGATGAGAGATTGTAGTCCAGAATTAACTTTCAGTCTAAAGTGTTGTCCTTCTGAGATCCCTTGTTCCTGTCACTTTAAGTGTTCATGTTTATTTTAGTTTCTGTTGTGATTACAAAAATCTGATATATGATTTAAAACATATTCTGAAAGTAAGAACAATTTATTTAAATCTATTAATACTGCTTTAAGACTGTTTTCCAACATTCCTGGTTTAAAAATTCCGCACCCAAAATGTGTGTAACGTTAAAAGTAGTTTCTAAGCTATTATGAAACAACTGAGTCTTAAGCTATGTTTTTGTTTGCTTAAAACTTTGAAGTTTGAGAACTATTTGCAAATTACTGCTCTCCTTCATTTTGCTCTTCATCTGATGGTAGTGTTGCTTTCTCCCCAGGTTGTAGGGCTGTTGTTTAGCAGTCAGTATGGCGGTAGTCATCAGGCTACAGGGTCTGCCTATAGTGGCCGGCACCATGGACATCAGACACTTCTTCTCTGGCCTCACCATTCCTGACGGTGGCGTACACATCGTTGGGGGTGAACATGGTGAAGCCTTCATTGTGTTTGCCACTGATGAGGATGCGCGACAAGGCATGATGCGAACGGGTGGGTCCATCAAAGGCTCCAAAGTGTCACTGATGCTTAGTAGCAAGACAGAAATGCAGAACATGATTGAACTTAGCCGCCGTAGATTTGAAGCTGGAGCAGGAGCTGTAGATATAGCTGCACCCACAGCAGGAAGTGTTAACCGGCAAGCAAGTGCAGCCTCCATACCCCCTGTGCAGTCAGGGGCAGGAGGACGGTCTGGTAGCCATGGAAATCAGGGTTTCAGTAACACCCCAACCTCAGTTACAGCAGTAAGCTCATCTCAAGAACAACCAAGCAGCAAAGCAACAGCTACCTGCCAGCCACCTGTGGTGCCAAGTTTTCCCAATAGCTACAGCTCAACCCCTACAATCACCTCAGTTCTGACATCACTTAGTGCAGGTCCCCCACCTATCGCTGCACTTTCTAACATGCCTTCTGTTCCCTCTATGCCCACTATGTCCACAATTCAAGTTCCTCCTCCCGTTTCTACCCTCCCCCCTGTCCCTTCTGTTACCCCATTATCCCACGGACCGCCAATGCCCCCTATGTCTCATCTTCCTCATATGTCCTCCCTACCTCCCTTTAATCCTTCCCTTCCCCCACCAACAGGGTTGAGCTCAGGCCTCCCTCTTGGGACCCCCAACCCTATGCTGTTTAACCCTCTTAATCCTCTGGCCTCACTTGGCCTTCAGGCTCATATGAAAGTTGCAGCTGCAGCAGCTACTGGAATAGGAGGACCCAACCGTGATGAATTGTATGTTGTCCTACAAAATCTTCATTTCTCCTGCTCAGAGATGGAAGTCAGGGATTTTTTTCGGGGTCTTGGGGTGGAAGCAGTTCGCCTGCAGAGGGATGGGCATGGTCGGCCAAATGGCAGGGCTATGGTTAAGTTCTTCTCACCCCAGGACAGTTTTGAGGCTTCAAGGCTAGGTGGTGGCATGATGGGCCAAAGATTCATTGAGCTCACCCCAGGCTCCGAGCAAATGTGGGCCAACCTCAGTGATGGTGGGTTAGGTCTTGCTCCTCACATTGGTAACAGATCAAGTAACAGCAATGAGTTACACAATCAGCAGCACCGCCGCGTTAACGCTGGGGCAGGAGGCAGAGATAGAGACAGATCACCTCACAGGCAGGAGTTCTGTATCTATATGAAGGGTCTCCCTTTTGAAGCCAACAAAAGACAAATTAAGGAATTCTTTAAGAATATGGTCATTGTGGAAGATAGCATCTACATTGCCTATGGTCCAAATGGACGCGCAACAGGAGAGGGTTTCCTAGAATTCAAATCTGAAGAGGAATACAAAATTGCTCTTGCTTCTCACATGCAGTACATGGGATCTCGCTTCATCCAGGTTCATCCAATCAGTCGAAATGAAATGCTTGAAAGGATTGATTCTATCCGCAAACGTGAAACAGCACAGGGTGACGGCAAGAGCCACGATGGCTTGAAACCCCCTAGGAATTGTGCTCACCTTTCAAATATGCCTTACAACATCTCCAAGAAGGATGTCCGTGCCTTCCTTGAAGATGTGGGAATCTATGAAGACACTCTGACAGTCCTGACCGATAACCATGGACATGGTTTAGGACAAGCCATCTTCCAGTTGCGAACCGAAGACGATGCCCACAAAGCTGAAAGGCTGCACCGGCAAAAGCTTAATGGCCGTGATGCCTTTGTCCATTTGATAACTTTTGATCAGATGAAGGAATTTGAAATAAATCCTCCCTTTCAAAGCAAAAGAAGCCAACGCAACCAGAATCAACATAACCAAAACCACAACCAGCACCATCAAGCACAGCCCAATCCCATTCCCAATCCCATTCCAAATTCCATTCCCAATCCCCATCCCCAGCAGCCCCAGATAAACCCTTTTGTTGGAATTAGTGGTGAGGAGTTTAATTTCTTTAGAAACACAATGGGGAACCTCAGCAGTGGCCCCTTTGTGACGCCATTCTCTGCCCCTGGAAATGGACTGGCAGGCCCGCCTCCTCTCCTTCCATTGCCTGCCAGGCTAGGGGAAGTGAATTTAGGTGTTACTCCACCTATAGTTTCAGGAATTCCCGGAGCACAAATCTTGGAGCCGCCTGGCTTTCGACCCGGACCTGGTGGAGGACCTGGAGGACCTCCGTTTGGCGGCCAAGATGCACTTAGAGGTATTGTACCTTTTGACAACAACAACAGAAAAGGAAATACAGGAGGACAGAACCGAGGAGGAGGCCCTAACAACAGCCAGGGACGCCCAACAGTTGGAGAACAGGTGTTCACACCAGGCACCGAAGGCCTCTGCAACCAGCCAGTCCCAGGAGGATCTAGCAATCCCAACAATCAACATTGTGCTCCTGGCCCAACAGTTGTCAAACTTCAGAACATGCCCTTCACTGTTTCTGTGGATGAGATTATGGACTTTTTCTATGGCTACCAGGTGTTGCAAGGCTCAGTCTGCTTACAGTTCAATGAGAAAGGTTTACCGACAGGTGAGGCCATGGTTGCTTTCCAGAACCACGAAGAGGCCTCCGCTGCAGTCATGGAACTCAATGACAGACCTATTGGGTCACGCAAGGTCAAAATAAGCTTGGGTTAAGGCTCCACCTAAAGCAAAGTGACTGTATATATGACTTTATATTTGCTTGAATCAGTAGTCCTGGTGAAACAAAGCCAGATTTAACCATATCTGATTCTGAAATAAACCCAACTGCCGAGTGTTCATACAGTGACCGTCAGATATTGCAAAAACCAACCCAATGTAAATATCAACAGGTAAGCAGTGTCCGTTAAAGACTGTAATCTACACCATATTTTACTGCATCTGCTGACTTTGGTTGTACTAACCAGTGAACATTGCGGTTACTATGGTTATAATGGCAATGTTGGTAGGCTTTGGGCCTTTCTTACCCAGTTTCCATGGCAGTGCACCTTTTTTGTTTGTTTGTTTGTTTGTTTGTTTGTTTGTTTTATCTCAACAGTCACATATTCTTGCTATGGCAAGCTGATGATGGTAAAGAGGCTCACAAACATTGTTGCTGTATATGCTTTAAAATGCTCTGCTGCTGTGGTTTGAAATTCACATGCTCTCTTGCTATGGTAAAACCTTAACATGCTCTGCTGCTGTGATCAACCACAGTATGTTGCCATGGCAAAATGTTTATGTTGTGATGCTATGGCAAAAAAAATACTTTCACGTGCATTGTTGCTACATCAAAATCTTTACATGTTTTGTTTCTACGGTAAACCCTGCAGATGTGGGGAAGTTTTCACGGTTTATCTTGCTATGATGAATCATTAAAAGCTACACTGGCATGATCACGATTGTGATCCCAAGCTATGATGAAATAACGAGATCTCCCATTCCTGTGGTGAATATCATAAGTAAAGCTGTTGCATTGTCGCTGTACAAAGGATGTTGGATGAAGAGATTGTGGAGCCATGTTTTCATTTTGTTTTGGGCCTGCTATTTTCTTCTGTCCTACTTTTATGATGTTTCCATTTACTAATTATGCTACCTGCAAAATGCCTCCCTTTGCCCCCTCCCCCTACAGTACTTGCTTTGTATGTGTTTGGACTGTAGAGTGCTCAGAAGAAGTCTAGTGTTTTCTTTTAGTTTGGTAGCACTTTGTATGTTTGCTCATTATTTTGATGTTTTTTGCATTAAATCTTATATTTGTTTCTATTGTCAGTGTGAACAAATTTGTCTGATCTTACATGATGTGGAGTCTCCTTTGCTTTGGTTAATAAAAGGACATTCCTCACCTTCGATTATCTCTTACCTGTTTGCTCTTCACTTTCTCATGATGGAAGCTTGTCTTTGGTTAACGTTAGTTGAAATGTTAGTGTTTTGTCTCCTAAAAGTACATGCTTTTATGTTCATCTTTTTGCCATACATTTGTAAATGAATTGCCAGTTTGTGCAGCAGTCAACTTCAAATCTTTACTTAAGAGATTGATCGAGGACCTCTTCAAGCTCTGTCTGCATTTTGACATAATAGAACCCCAATTTGCAAATTTCATACCATTATTAGCCATATACCGGTAACACAATTTATTTATAATGGGACAAATCCAGAAACATAAAATGTTGAACGTAAGAAATTGTACCATCTGGAGGGGAAAGATGACGTAATTTTGAATTTTTATGGCAGCAACACGTCTACAAACATTTGGGGCAGGACCACGTTTATCGCCGTGATTCTTCCAGCTCTTTTAACAACAGTCTCTGAACATCTAGGAATTGAGGAGAGCAGCTGCTGATGGTTTTGGTGGAGAATGTTATCCCTTGCCTGTCTGTGATTCGTTCTGTTAAACAATATTGGTTTGTGCTGGATGAGTGAACACCTTATTATAAAAACTTTATAATTTTCTTCATAGGTGTTCATTAGGTGTGTAAACTGCCCATTCCAGAGGCACTAATGCACTCCCATACCATCAGAGAGGCAGGCTTTTGAACTTGGTGCTGATGGTGCTGGATCATTGCGCTCTCTTTTAGAATGAAGGATAGGGCTGGGCAATATCTCGATATTTTAAAATTATCGCGATAATTTCATTCACGATATGCATTGACAAGCGATATAAAGTCAAGTCAAAGTCAACTTTATTGTCAGAACTGCAATATGTACGACATACACAGGATTGAAATTGCGTATCTCAGTCCCTTGGTGCAACAGTAACCATTTAAACACAAAAACACTGAAACATTTAATAAACATAAGCATAAAATAGTAAAAATGTAACACTGTCCTGAGTTTTTGCATAGTAGTATAAAAGTATGAAAATTTACACCAACACTAAAACTAAAACACTAAACATTTAATGAACATAAGCATAAAATGAAATAATAAAAGTGTAATACTGTCCTGAGTTTTTGCATAGTAGTATAAAAAAAGTATAAAAAGTATATCTGTAAAATAAACTGAAGGTTCTAGCATTGACATTTGCAAAGAGTGGCAAAGCAGCATATGAGTTAATGTACACAGTATATGTATGAGGTAGTTGATGTTGATGTTGGTATAGAGGCAAAAGTGGCATATGCAGTAAGGCACATTGGGCATCCTTAAATAAGGCTGGTCAGAGAATACTGTATATGTGTCAGCAGTGGTGTAGATATAAAAGTAGTAATAAATGTAAACAGTAGTAATAAATGTAAACAGTATTAATAAATTTAAACATTGAGTGTGAACAGTAGTATGTAAACAGTGAATGTAAACAGTGAATGTAAACAGTAGTATGACTATAGGCAGTGATGTAATACAAACATTATTGGAAATATGAGAAGTAGTGCAAACTGAATGAGCACATGACCGAGAGTTTAGTGAATAACCCGTTTGATGACACAGGGTCCAGTGTTAAAAACTTTGTGTTGAGTGGTAATGTGTGAGAAAGTTTTTTGTGTTAAGGCAGTTCAAATGGGAGGGGAGGCAGAGCAGGCAGAGTGTTTAGCATCCTGACTGCCTGATGAACAGAGCTGTCTCTCAGTCTGCTGGTTCGAGCCTGGAGACTCCTCAGTCTCCTCCCTGAAGGCAACAGGCTGAAGCAGCTGTGTAGTGGGTGTGTGGGATCACCTGCCATGCAGAGGGCTTTCCGAGTGAGGCGGTTGCTGTGTAAGTCCTGCAGTGAGGGGAAGGAGGTGCCGACGATCTTCTCAGCTGCTCTCACGATGCGCTGGAGGCTCTTGCGGCAGGATGCAGTACATGCACCAAACCACACAGTGATGCAGCTGGTCAGGACACTTTCTATGGCACCTCTGTAGAAGGTGCACATGATGGGGGTTGAAGCTCCAGCCCTTTTCAGCTTGCGGAGAAAGTAGAGACGCTGGTGAGCCTTCTTGGCCATTGATGCAGTGTTCCTGCTCCAGGACAGGTCCTTTGAGACATGCACTCCCAGGAACTTGGTGCTGTCTACTCTCTCCACTGTGGTGCTGTTGATGGTCAGAGGGGCATGTTGGGCATCCCTCTTCCTGAAGTCCACAACAATCTCCTTTGTCTTCTCCACGTTGAGAGTGAGATTGTTGTGTCCGCCTGTATATAGTGTTATACTGTACTTGAAAATCCACCTCCTGTCTTCTTTCTCTCATGTGGCCCCTATTCCCTCATATAAACCCAGCCCCTCAGCTGTGCGCTCCCCCCGCTTCCTGATTCTCTAGGTGGGCTGGAGTTTAACACAAGTTAACACGGGAGATATGAAGAGCAGCTTGGCTGCTGAGCCAAAAGAAAAACAATCGCTGTTATTTTGGTAATGGTTTGGTCGGATTTAAATTCTCAGATTAGCAGCAGAAAAATATCTTCTGTAGACAATGCTGTAAACAAGTCCCAACAAAAGGTGGTAGCTACTACAAATCTTTTTCACCATTTAAAACAGTGCTATAAGTTAAGATACCTTGATGCATGCTCAATAATCCAGGTAGGAAAATCTAAAAACGTCTGGTCCTCTGGACATTCAAAAAACAACAACTGTAGAAACGTTTCGTCTTTCGTCCAAAAGACTTCCTCAGTCTGAGATGCTGTATTCAATATAAGTTAAAGGTATTGTGACATGATTTTGTAAATTTGAATATTTGTCAGAACATACACATCTTATATCATTGAGCTCTGGTCGTTTTTGCATAATAAATTATAAATATATTAAATTTTTATTCCAAGTTATGGTAGTTTTTTTCTCTGGGATACGCCCCTAAAAATCTGCGCATTTCCGCAAAATGTCATCTTGACGTGACAACGGGAAGGCACGCTCCAACGTGCATTTAAATAATAATGGCGGAGCATGTCCTATTACGTCTGAGATATCATTTTGAGACAGTAAATCTTCCAAAACTCTCATTACGTGCGTCTGCTCTTTGTGGACTTCACATCTGCCTTCAACACCATGATCCCCCAAACTCTGATAGACAAACTATCCACACTTGGACTAAGCCCCTCTATTTGTAACTGGGTCTTAGACTTCTTAACAAACAGACCACAGTCCGTGAAGATCCACAACTTCTCCTCCTCCACCATCACCCTCAGCACTGGCTCTCCTCAGGGATGTGTGCTGAGCCCTCTTCTGTTTACTCTGCTCACATATGATTGTACAGCCACACATCCAGGCTGTCATATTGTTAAGTTTGCAGATGATACAGCTGTGGTGGGATGCATCACAGATAATGATGAATCCAGCTACAGACAGGAGGTGGAACATCTGGAGAGTTGGTGCAAAGAGAATAACCTTCACATGAATGTGAAGAAGACGAAGGAGATGATTGTGGACTTCAGAAGGAACAAACACACCCACACCCCACTGTATATAGGTGGATCTGCGGTGGAGGTGGTCTCCAGCTACAAATACCTGGGTGTACACATGAATGATAACCTCAGCTGGAGCAATAACACCACCAGCCTGATCAAGAAAGGTCATCAGAGACTCTACTTCCTCAGACGGCTGAGACGAGCCGGTCTGAGAAGCTCAGTCCTCACCTCGTTCTACAGGTGTGCAGTGGAGAGCGTCCTGTGCTCCAGCATCAACGTGTGGCATGGAGGCTGCACAGTTGCAGAGAGGAAAGCTCTACAAAGAGTGGTGAAGGCTGCACAGAAGTCTGTGGGAGTCAGTCTCCCCACCATCACAGACATTTACACCTCCAGATGCAGAAAAAGAGCCACCTGCATCATGAAAGACCTCACTCACCCAGCACACTCACTCTTTGCACCACTCCCCTCGGGACGGAGGTTGAGGAGCATCAAATGTAGAACCACTAGACTGAGGAACAGCTTCTACCCTGAGGCTGTCAGACTCATGAATAAATAAATAATAAGAATAAACACTGCAAAATGTCACATCATGCTGATGCTGATCTGTTTCTTGTTGCTGCGTTCATCTGTGACCATCTGCTCATGTTCGTGCTGCTGTTTATAATGATGTTTTTCTACTACATTAGGGCTTAGTGTATTACTAGCTGATGTCTCTCTTAGTTAATCCTAGATGTTATTATTGTTTTTCTCTTGCATTTGTTGTTGGATGTAACTGGGACCCTGTGTACATAATCTCGTTTTCAACACATGTACTACATGCGGTGCAAATGACAATAAATTCTCTCTGACTCTGACTCTCTGACTCTGATTAATAAACACTCCCTGAATAAAAAAATTACAGATGTTACCTGATGGCGCAGACACAATTTAAAAATGCATACATAGCAACGTGTTTGCTCCGGGCTCTCGGCTAATTTTTTTTAGAAGCTATCTTGGCTAACAAGAGTCCCTGACACCGGTCACGTCTGAGATATATCATTTTAAGACAGTAAATCATCCAAAACTCTCATTAATATCCCTCCCCGAATAAAAAGAAACTACAGATGTTACCTGATTGCGCAGACATAATTCAAAAATACATCATTAGCAACGTGTTTGCTCCGGGCTCTCGGCTAATGTTTGTTAGCTGCTATGTCGGCTTATTACCGGTCGCGTCAGCGATATATCATTTTAAGACAGTAAATCATCCAAAACTCTCATTAATATCCCTCCCCGAATAAAAAGAAACTACAGATGTTACCTGATTGCGCAGACATAATTCAAAAATACATCATTAGCAACGTGTTTGCTCCGGGCTCTCGGCTAATGTTTGTTAGCTGCTATGTCGGCTTATTACCGGTCGCGTCAGCGATATATCATTTTAAGACAGTAAATCTTCCAAAACTCTCATTAATAAACCCTCCCCGAATAGAAAGAAACGAGATGTTACCTGATGGCGCAGACATAATTTAAAAATACATACATAGCAACGTGGCCTGTATCGCGGCTATTGTGTTAGCTATCTGATTCGGCTAGCTTGTTAGCAGCGAACAAACATAATCTGCCGTGATAATTGGCTTTATACACTCAAAGTGTATAAAGTAAAACAACATGAACTCACGTAAAATAAATAGTTTATAATCTAAAACACTACACACCTCCGATTATGTTTACACAAAGACTTACTCATCTCCTGGACAGTCTTCCGATGGTCCCTGCGTTGTTTCGACATGGTAGCTCCTGTGGGACTTTCTTCTGTAGATTTTCTTTTAAAAATAGTAGGAATAGCATCCGGTTTTAAAAGTCTTCTGAATCTTACTGGTAATCCTAAAGATTCTTTTATACCAGGTGCTGAAAACAATCGGCAGTGAAATGGTCGCTGCAGACATACGACTCCTGGAACCCACCGGTCCTTGTCTGGTCCATTCTTGACAAAGTTTGTCATCTTTTGGAAATTTGTGAAGGCTCACTTGTTCACTGCTGATATTAGAACACACAAATGCGCTACAACGTGACGGCATTTTTCAAGTTACACAAATAAAAGAGGCGATCCTTCAGGAAATGAATGTGTATGGCAAGCAGTTAACACACCTAATAAACGGGCAAGGCTCTGCCTTCTGCCCGTTGTCACGTCACACTGATGTGTCACCTCACACTGATGACGTATTGCGGGAATGCGCGGAATTTTAGGGGCGTATCCCAGCAAGTACCAGAGAAAAAAACTACCATAACTTGGAATAAAATTTAATATATTTATAATTTATTATGCAAAAACGACCAGAGCTCAATGATATAAGATATATATGTTCTGACAAATATTCAAATTTACAAAATCATCTCACAATACCTTTAAGATATAATAATAATAATAATGAATTCCATTTATAATGCACTTTTCATTAATAAAAATCTCAAAGTGCTACAAAGTGTAACAAAGCAAAGATCAAAATAAAACAAGTGATAAAATCAAATAAAATCAATAATAATATCGACTAAGATCAAAGATAAAATCATGTGGATGCAGATTAGGCTTGCTTAAAAAATAAATAAAATAAAATAAGTGATAAAATCAAGTAAAATCAATACTATATAAGATATAAGCTTCAGCTCCGACTGTTTTCAGCCTCCTTCCCTGAAACAAACCAAGGTATAATCAGAAAAAGCGTTCAATACAAAACACCACGGTATAAAACTCATTTAGCCATGCTGTGCCTTAAGAGAGAAACAGTGAGAGCGCGACATTAATAAAGCAGCTTATCGTGAGAGCGCGACATTAATAAAGCAGCTTATCGTGTCACTAAAGACAGGCCCAGTCTCGACTTTGGAACAAGAACACCACCCTCTTCGGCAATATGTGAAAATCTGCAAAGTAGCGACGTTATATTTAGTATTTATACAGGTAGTCCTCGACTTACGGCGGAGATCCGTTCCTACACTGCGTAATAAATCAAATTTTGACGTAAGTCGGAACATACGTACATACTGAACCATATACGTACAGTACTGTATTTTACCAAGCACTTAGCCTATCCTAACACAGTACCCTACATAATTATCAAAAAACACATACATTTGAGAGCCATAATGAAGGGAAAAAAGTTAATTTCCTACTAGTATGCTGGCGAAGCCGTTCCTCCGTCCCTCCTCCGTATTCTCCATTGCGTTTACGTCGTAAAACCCCCGTCCAGCTTGGTCCATCCTCCGTACGTATTCGTTTACGATGTAAAACCGCGTTCACAGTACACATGGTAACAGTAAGTACAGTTATGTTTTCTGAATGTCCAGGGGACCAGACTAAGCTTTTTTAGAGAGTACAGGGCAGCTGTAGCCTCCGCAGCTAGTAAAACCGGAAACTGCGTAACTCGGCTTTTCAAAATAAAAATGTCAAATACATTTTTTTTTTATGGGAGATGCGTCGTAACCACGAAACGTTGTAACTAGACCGTCGTAAGTCGACTACCTGCATATATATATATATATATATATATATATATATATATATATATATATATATATATATATATATATACAGGTAGTCCCCGACTTACGAGCGAGTTCCGTTACGAGTATCTCGTAAGATGAAAAACTCGTAAGTCCAACAACGCACGTGCTATCTCGTAAAACCGGAACAGCGCTCGTAAATAGGAAAAAAGACGCCAAAGTGCCTTAGTGCCAACTGCAGCTGTACTTTTAGTTATTTTCATCACAGAAACAGCATACAGGTAGTCCCCGACTTACGAGCGAGTTCCGTTCCTCCGAGGCGCTCGTAAAGCGAAAATTCGTAACTTGGAACGGCCGCCACGTGTCTCGTAAGTCCGGAATTTCGCTCGTAAGTTGGAACGGTTTTGCTAGCGCGACTACAAACACTCGTTTTTCATCGAAAAACTGCTTACGAGTGCATAAAAATGATCGGAAACGTGTGTCCACATGTTTAGCTAACGAACTGTGGTGAAAAAACACAGAAAAACTCGGTATTTTTTGCGTTTTTTCCAAAAATTCGCCAGCTCGTAAGTCCGGAACCTCGTAGGTCAGAGCGCTCGTAAGTCGGGGACTACCTGTACTGTACTGTACTGTACTGTACAAAACAGATAAATAAAAATATAATTTCTTACTTTGAGCTGATCAAGCTTGTGTCCGTCTGTTAGCACGTCCGAGCATGTCGGGGCTCCATAAATTCTGCTGCTCTAACGTCGTCCAAACTGTTTAGAGGAAGGACTGTTAGCTTGTTAAGTCCATACATTTGAAGCCATGAAAGGAGTTTACTTTAATAAACTTACCGAAAGCCGTTTCTCCGCTGTGTTCGTTCATCCAAAACAAGCTGACCGCGTGAGCTGTTTGTTGTTAGCCACCGCCATTAGGCCTGCAATTAGCTCCGTGCTAACGAGTCCATCCATCCAAACAAGGCTGTCGGAGCTGCTTCTCCACGTTAGCTGAATGTCCATCCAACATCTTAGGCTGCTAGGCGGACATCGAGGCGAGCTCACGGCCGCCCGTTCAGTTTGGTTCTGGTGGGGGTCCGCTTAGCATTTAGCCTAGCCTTAGCTTAGCCGATGGGCTAATGTTGTCGCGCAGCGCTTTTTAAGAGCGATCGCGGAGGATCGCAGCGGTTGCTCCACAACAGACACATCCACAAAGTTCACAGAGAGTTTCCAGCTCATTTATCCATATGAGGCAACCTCTGATCGCACGCACAGTCCTAAAAAGCCAGCAGCTCCCACCCAGCATGTCCGCCAGCTCCCGGTCCTGGGATGTCGGATTGGTAGCTCCGCTCATTGCCCGTCAGGCGGCAGGGCAGTGGGAGCTCCGCTTAGGTCCGCTCGTTATATTTCAGGCGGGGGGAATTTGGGAGCGATCGCTAATACAGTACAGAATACAGGTACAGTACACTAAAAATTGAAATAAAACATAAAAATAACAACTATACTTTATTTATAAAGCCATTTAAAACGACCACAGCTGCAACAAAGTGCTGTACACATGAAATTAAGAACATTTAAGCACAATTTATTTTATTTTTTTTAAATGTCATATTTTTATTAATTATGATAATCTCGTAAAATCGGATTCTCTTAAGTCCATACGCTCATAAGTCGGGGACTACCTGTATATATATATA
>JBBPBX010020054.1:0-13017 GCA_038048925.1 Garcialebias charrua | reverse complement strand
AGAAACTGGTCATGTCCCACATCAAGGCAACCGTCAACATCAATGAGGACCCTCATCAATACGCATACCGTGAGAACCGATCAACAGAGGACGCCATTTCTTCCGTGGTCCACACTGCTCTCACCCACCTGGATCAGAAGGACTCATACGTGCGTCTGCTCTTTGTGGACTTCACATCTGCCTTCAACACCATGATCCCCCAAACTCTGATAGACAAACTATCTACACTTGGACTAAGCCCCTCTATTTGTAACTGGGTACTAGACTTCTTAACAGACAGACCACAGTCCGTGAAGATCCACAACTTCTCCTCCTCCACCATAACCCTCAGCACTGGCTCTCCTCAGGGATGTGTGCTGAGCCCCCTTCTGTTCACTCTGCTCACATATGATTGTACAGCCACACTTCCAGGCTGTCATATTGTTAAGTTTGCAGATGATACAGCGGTGGTGGGATGCATCACAAACAATGATGAGTCCAGCTACAGACAGGAGGTGGAACACCTGGAGAGCTGGTGCAAAGAGAATAATCTTCACATGAATGTGAAGAAGACAAAGGAGATGATTGTGGACTTCAGAAGGAACAAACACACCCATGCCCCACTGAAAATAGGTGGGTCTGCAGTGGAAGTGGTCTCCAGCTACAAATACTTGGGTGTACACATGAATGATAACCTCAGCTGGAGCAACAACACCACCAGCCTGATCAAGAAAGGTCATCAGAGACTCTACTTCCTCAGACGGCTGAGACGTGCTGGTCTGAGCAGCCCAGTTCTCACCTCGTTCTACAGGTGTGCAGTGGAGAGCGTCCTGTGCTCCAGCATCAACGTGTGGCATGGAGGCTGCACAGTTGAAGAGAGGAAAGCTCTGCAGAGAGTGGTGAAGGCTGCACAGAAGTCTGTTGGAGTCAGTCTCCCCACAATCACAGACATTTACACCTCCAGATGCAGGAAAAGAGCCACCTGCATCATGAAAGACCTCACTCATCCAGCACACTCACTCTTTGCCCCACTCCCCTCAGGACGGAGGTTGAGGAGCATCAAGTGTAGAACCACTAGACTGAGGAACAGCTTCTACCCTGAGGCTGTTAGACTCATGAATAAATAAAAATAAAATAAAAAATAAACACTGCAAAATATCACATCATACTGATGCTGATCTGTTTTCTTGTTGCTGTGTTCATCTGTGTTCATCTGTGACCATCTGCTCATACAAACTCATGTTCGTGCTGCTGTTTATTCCCACTATATTAGGCTTAGTGTATTACTAGTTGATGTTTTTCTTAGTTAATTCTAGATGTTATTACTGTTTTTCTCTTTCATTTGTTGTTGGATGTAACTGGGACCTCGTGTACATAATCTCGTTTTCATCACATGTACCACATGCGGTGCAAATGACAATAAAGACTCTCTGACTCTGACTCTGAAGATGGTGTAGTGGCAGGGGAACCAACTTGGGACCCGAAGGACCCAGGTTCGAACCCCAGTCACGGCATAACTTGTGGTGTGTTTGAGTAGCACATCTCATCCCAATTGCTCCCCGGCGCGCTTTCTATAGCTGCCCACTGCCCCACCTGGTGGTGATTGGGTTAAATGCAGAGTCAAATTTCGTCTTGTATGGAAACATACACAGATGACAAAAACGTGACATTATTATTATTATTATTATCACTCTGCTATTCGCTTTGTTACAAATGCTCCTTACAGAACATGTCATTGCCACCTCTGCTCTTGTTAAATGACCTTCTCTACATAGTCAATGTAAAATTAATTGGTTTACATAATTTATAAGCTGTTACTGGGTTATTCACCTCCACATTTAACTAATCTATTGCAACTAGCACCAGTTTTGAAGTATAACACCTGATCCTCTCAGTATTTGAGGGTAACTACTCTAAAGCAGTGGTCCCCAACCACCGGGCCACAGACTGGTACCAGGCCGTGGGTCAATTTGTACCAGGCCGCACAGAAAAAAAGAAACAAAACAAAAACTTTTACCCGTTCGGGTGGAGTAATTTAGCTGCGTGGTCCGGAGCAGACAGAAGGAGGCGTGCGGCCGTGTCTGCGCATTAGAAGGATTACTCTGTATATTTTTCAACCCGCCTGACAAAGAGTGACTGTAAAACTATTAACTAAATAAAGTTTTAGTTTTAAAAACATTAAAAAGTGAATTTTGCGCAAAATTCACTTTTTAATGTTTTTTTTAACTCTACTTTGGGTATTTACTTCTTAAAAAACAGTCCTAGGGCCAAAGAAATGCACCCAGTGGTATATTTACTCTAAGTAGATTTATTTTTCTGGGATATAAATGTCTCGTTTTCAAATCCTCGCGCTTGTGACGTCACAAGCGCCAGGACAACCCACCCCAACCTGAGTCCAGCCCCTCACCTAGCAACCCCTGGTTAGGCTCAACCCACTTCAGTATAAAAGACGTGACGGTTGTTTTTCCTGATTTCATCTCATCTTTTGTTTAAATGTTCTTAATTTCATGTGTACAGCACTTTGTTGCAGCTGTGGTTGTTTTAAATGGCTTTATAAATAAAGTATAATTGTTATTTTTACGTTTTAGTTCAATTTTTAGCGTATTAGCGATCGCTCCCAACGCGCAGCCGGCAGAAATAAAACGAGCAGACCGCCGGCGAAGGGACCATCTGCGGGCGTGAGCTGCTGGGAACTGCTGGCTTTTGAGGACCGTGGGTCCGGTCAGAGGTTGCCTCATACGGATAAATTAACTGGAAACACTCGGTGAACTTTGTGTGTGTGTCTGGACTGAAGCAGCGATCGCTCCCAAAAGCGCCGCATGCAACGAGCGGAGCTAAGCGGGCGGAGGAGGAAGAGCTATCATTAGCCTCGTTTCGGGTGGGCTAATGCTAAAAGGAGCGGCTAATGGCGGTGCGCGCAGACGGCTTTCGGTAAGTTATCTTAAGCTAGCACTAACAGTAAGTCAAATGAGTAATAAAAAAAGAGCTAATTTTAAAACAACAACAGATTAGAGATACTGGCTGTTACAGAGGGCGGAGTTAATGTAAACAGATTTTTGAAGGGCGTGGCCTTCAGAGCTCATTATCATAAACAGCCTGTTCAGAACGGAAATGAGAAAAGGCAGAACTAAAAAGGGGATATTTTATTATCTAAGAATAATTTTGTGCATTAAATTGAATGAACATGGGTCTGGATAGCCCACAGACATACCATAAAAATTTATAAAACCAATATGTGGTCTCCTTTAAAGGTTTACTATGTAATTTCTGGAGAACGCTAATTTTCAGCAGGTAAAAGCATTCTGCTCCCTCCCCCTCAGGGGAGCCACAGTCCGTGCTTCTGCTGAACTTGAGTTCTGCAGCTCCGCCTCCTGCTGAATGTCCGCTCGGAGTCGCTTCAATATTCTGTGATTATATGTTAATAAAAAGTTCTAAAAAATATAATAAAACCATGAAGCACTGGTCCAACAACACAAAAACCAGCAGAAATCAGCAGAGCTTCACGAAGCCACGTTGGACATGATTTAATTCGCTCGTGACTTCCTCATTTCTGTCAGTGCAGGTCTGGAATGTCTGGAATGCTCGCCCCCACTACATGTCCTGTCTCTGCGCTGCGAAGTTCTGTGATTATATGTTAATAAACCATTCTAAAAAATATAATAAAACCATGAATCACTGGTCCAACAACACAAAAACACCCTGAAATCAGCAGAGCTTCACCAGCCACTTTGGACATGAGTTTTTTTTTCGCTCGTGACAAATCCATTTCCTCATTCCTGTCAGTGAAGGATGAAGCGATCACTTGACTTTTGGCAAAAAAACAAAATAAAAGTCCAGCTCTGGGATGAAGAAGGGATATTTAATACATTTGTGTCACATACAAAACAGTCCTGCATCGCTTTGCAATCCTTTGAATGAGAACGTGCGCGGCGCTGAGGCTGGGACAGGCGGGGGTTGGGGCGTGACAAACAACTCTGTTTTTATTGGCTGGTCATTGTCCGGGTCACTCTGTGTTTTTAGTGTTTTTATAAATGCTGATAGAGAAGCAAGGGGACTATAGTTTTTTTCAGAGATTACTTTGTCTAACATCAGTCTGTCAGTAGATAGTGACAGAGTGAAGAAATATGTTAAAAATATATTGTTAGAAAAGTTACAGACTGCATTACAAAGTTACATAGTGCAGCTTTAAGTGTTTATGCCTGGTCAAATAAAGGTGAAATGAGAAAAAAAAAAAAAACACCTCCAAATATCCCATTCCCCTGTTCACTGACACTGACAGAGACACCAGGAGATCGATGGATGGAAACATGGCGAAGAAAATGTATAATACAGTAAGCTCCTGATGTCCTTCCATATAAATTTTACAGCAACACTCTGGCTCATGTTTTCTCAAGCGATAAACTAAGGTAGTTGTTGAGAGCACAAAATGAAAAATAACGGTGATCTTCTGTTTATTATCAAGACACAGATGACTTCAGCACTATTCAATAAATGGCTCTCATTAGAAAACTGTTGGCCTAGCTAATGTTTATCAACATACTGTATTGTCATTTATTTTCAAAGGTTACCTTTATAGAGCTACATGGGCAAACAAGTGAGCAGCTAAACGAATAGAAGGTACACTGAACATGAGCTAAATATAAGCTGAGGTTTATTTCTGTTTTTTAATCAAGTCAGCCGAACAGCTGATTAACTAGCTGTTAGCCGATTAGCTACAAAGCTAGCCCGGATGTTCCGAAAAAAAAAAAAAAACGGTACGTGAGCTTCCCTGCGGTATCAACACACACCTTTTCAAACACACACCTTTTCAAACACAAGTTAAATCTAAATACAACTTTACATTAAAAGGGATTCATTAAAATAAACGCACCTTTTCGAGATTAAAACGGCTACGGTGTTGTTACTACTTCCGTGTTTTCTTCTTCGTCTGTTTTACAAAGACAGACCAGACTGTCTTCCGCCACCTGGTGTAGGCTTGTGTATGAAACTTTTTTATTTTACAGCCTGGTGTACGTTTCATTTTTCGTTTAGAATACAACGTAATTATTAATATAAATCTTCTCAGCAGACATTCATTTGATAATAATAATTGTGTAGAATAAGTATTTTAAGATTTAGAAAATAAAAAAACAAGAATAAAATAAAATAAGAAGTTTAATTCAAAGCAGTTCTTCTCCTCAGATAAAGTCTTAAATTATTTTTTTTACACATGAATGTTTCTGTTAACTTATTTTTACATATGACTTCTGTTGTGACTTGGCACTATATAAATAAACTGAATTGAATAGAAAATGCAGTTGTTGATTGGATGATGTGTAGGAGTCCCACATTGCTCCATTCTTAGTCCAGCTCTGTTTACCATTTGGATTTATGATTTATATAAATTTCAATATATATAATGAACAAAAATATAAATGGAACGTTTATGTTTACCTCCCATTTTTGTTTTTGCTCAAATTTTTCATAAGCTGAACTCAAAGATTTATAATAGTTTCTATGTACAGTGTACAGAAGGCCTTTTCCTCTCAAATATTGTTAACAAATTTGTTTAAATCTGTTGTTAGTGAGCACTTCTACTTTGCCGAGATAATCCATCTACCTTGCAGGTGTGGCATATCAAGATGTTGATAGGCACCACAATTATTGCCCAGGTGCTCCTTAGGCTGGCCACAATAAAAGGTAGGGGTGTAACGGTACGCTAAAATCACATTTCGGTTCGGTTCAATTACAAGGAGGGCTCGGTTCGGTTTATTTTCGGTTTATTTTCGGTACAAAAAAAAAAAGACAAAGTAAAGACTTACAAAATGTTTATTTTGAAAATATGCCAAAAATATGTTTGTATTGTATTGTAGTAATAAATAAAAGTGACCCATTTGGATGATATTTTAAATAAACAGCACTCTACAATAAATAAATTATATTAAAAATAATAAAAATCTTAATGAATACAATAACAGTCAGAACCAGAACAATAAGCAGCAACAGACTGTTTACAATCTTAACTAATAAAGTTTTTGTCCAGTAGCACCAGTGTGGCTGTATTTGTCCTCATTACTCACAACCTCTTCTTGGTGGGACTGGTCCTGGAACAGTTCCAGAGTTCAATTCAGTCATCACACACTTCTTAGCTGCAGCAGGTGATCTCTGGTGGATTTCCCTGAAGTGGAAGGAGAGCAGCTACCTCTGTAACTGGAAATACTGGAAATAAAACACAGAGGTAAAAAAATAAGTTAATAAGATTATAATTTTAAATAATAATAAATTATAAATAATAATTATAATAAAATAACAATACCTCTTGAACGGTTGAATATCTCACTCATCATCAGGGCAGGGTTTAAATCAGCTCCAGGACTTGTTGACCATCAGTTTTAGTTTTTTCATAAAGAGCTGAACTTTTTGACTTAAGTGTTGACGTGATGGATGTCTCATAGCAAGGATCAACTGTGCATTAAAAACTTTCAGACTTAGATTCAGAGCTTTAAAAACTCATACAGTTTGTGTTATTGATCTGGACCCATCTAAATTACCTGATGAAGTTGTTTAAATGCAGCTGTGTTGTTAGCGCACTTTGTAGAAGTTGTTTAAATGCAGCTGTGTGGTTAGCGTACTTTGTAACAGCTCGTTCACGTTCTGATGACGTAGTTTCCAGCGCGTTCACGTTAGACGTGTTGCTGCTGCAGATCCAGTCTTCATGAAAAAACGTCCACACACACAGCTTTGTGCGCTCGTCTTTTAACAAGAAAACCATAACGTTAACAAACAGGAAACCGCAGCGAGAAGCTAACGGCTAATGCTGCGCGTGCTGCGAGATAATAGCTCCGTGCTGAAACGCGCCCAGGAAATTTTGTTCCGCGGCGCACATATTAACATTCAATGAGTGAAAAAATAACCGTTTCGGTACAGCACGTTCGGTTCGGTCCACCTCCGTACCTTTTCGGTTCGGTACACCAACTACAACCGTTACATGCCTAATAAAAGGCCACTAAAATGTGCAGTTTTCTCTCACAGCACAATGTTGCAAGTTTTGAGGGAGTGTGCAATTGGAATGCTGACTGCAAGACTGTCCATGTTCAGAATATTAATAAATAATTATAATTAATTATTACAATACAAAACATTATGAAATTGTACAACATCCTAATGTTTTTGTAAAAGAGAAGAAAATTGATTTTGTAAATTAAATTAGTTTTTCAAGACCGCACTGGACTAATGAACACATTAAAATGTCCCATGGCTTTAAATAAATAAGAACACTTTCTGACACTTTCAGAATGAATACATATAAAATTATTTTTTACAATTTTTATCCCACGGATTGTTGTAACAATTTTCAAATTTCACGTTTGTTCATTATATGTTTAATTTTATGTTGCTTTTTTTGGTTTGTTAGCTCATGTGTGTTAGTTTTTGTCTGTGTTTGTGTTTTTATTTTTTCTTAAGCCTTTTACCAATTTACCCAGGACTGTGGTAGCTTTCATGGCAAAACCTGGCTCATTTACAGGACATACCTGTGATCATTAATGTTCATTGTCCTTTTTTAATACAATACCAATAAACAGTAAACATTTGAGCAGCATGGCTTGGAAAGCGTGAAACTTATCTTGTGTGGTTGTGTCATAAACGTAAATTTATCTTTCTTTTTCCTCCCTAAAATGTCCTCGTTACAGATTAACGTATGTGCAGTGACCTTTGTTTTCTGCAGCTCAGACCCTCTTCAAATGGATTTTCCAAATCACCCAGACCACATCTACTTCCTGTTCTTTTTTTTGTGCCACACGAACCAGTCTGGGACTTTTTATCGTCGTGCACATGAAACCGTAACAGCAGATTTGATGTCAACACTGGTGCATGATCAGCCTCTATGCATGTGTGTGTTTATATTTGTGTCTCTGCAACCAGAACTCACGTGATCTATGGTTTTGGGACTTCCTCACGTCTTCAGCCTGTCTTTGCATTTTCCAACAAGAGCGTTCGTATTGCCTCAGAGAGGAGTGCCACTGGTTTGTTCAGTGCTGAACACTTTGCAGTGTGTTTCACAAGTGGCAGCTACATTAAAGACACAAATGTGATGTCGGAAATTTATTACAGAACTCACAAATTTTCCAAAAATGTCCCATCACACATGGGGACCTCAAATGGCAGGAACAAGATACTGCTTGAACAACAGGTGCAGGTTTCCTACATTTCTCATGCGGGTACACCCGACTGATTACTTATCTGTAAGTGTACAAACAGCTTCATAACCACCCACATACTCTGCATATATGAACTTCTATAAATGAGCACCACGCAACAACACACTTGCAGGCTGGCGCCGGAAGTGTCCACAAGTCAGGATGAACAAAGGCCGCTGGAAACCGACCCTGGTTGTTCTGGTGCTGCTGATCAGCACAAACGCTGAAGGTAACTTTTAAAATCACACAAATTAAATGAGCACATGTTAAAAGTGAGGTCGTTTTTGGTGGAAAACCATTGAATACTAACTCAATGAAACGAACTTCTGTTATTTGTTGTTTCTTCTTGTTTTATGGTTTAATGAAAGGTGTGGGATCGTGTGTAGAAGACAGAAATTATTTGACGATGCTGTCGTCACTTGCTCAGAACGTGGTTTGGCATCGTCTTTTTGAAATTACAACAATCGGAAAAGAAGTGATGTGACCAGCAGCTCCTAAAACTGCCCACACATATGAAGTTAATGGTAGTTTTTAACCAAGCAGTGAACTGTGATCAAATACATACAGCTTTACAATACAACTTTATTACTGTAAGCAAATAAACCTGAAGAACACATTTATGATTACAGTATCTCCAGTATCTCTTAAAGAACTAATCCTATTTCTTGTTAACAAGTGTGTGTGTGTGTGTGTGTGTGTGTGTGTGTGTGTGTGTGTGTGTGTGCGTTTGATTATGTCCTATTTGGGGACTTCAACACGTTTACACACCAGTCATTTGGGGACACCTTGGCAATTGGGGACCAAAACCACGGTCCCCAATTAGAAAACCATATAATCGCATTCAGCATGCTCCAAAATGCATTTTAAACCAAAAATCTCAAACGTCCCAAAAAGTCATCAAAATAGGTTTTTTTGTGTATGTGTATGACTTCTCCCCTCGTCTCCCCATAAAATCTGTGTATACCTCACTGTTGCCCCTTGTGGGAGTGTATAGAACAATGTGACAATGACAATGGGAACCTGCCCTGGGGCCTCAGAGGAGCCTCATCTTGGGATTAGTCTAACAAAGGCCTTAAGAAACCCCCTACTTGTTTTTGTATTGAGCGCTTGTTCTGATTTTATCATGTCCTGGATGACTGAGAATCTTCACCAGCAAACCCCCTACTGTTAAGAGGGGGGTGCGATTTGCAAATTTACATAGGCATGTTGGATGTTATCTCAGGCTTTTTAAACCTGCTCACTCACCCTCTTGGAATAGAGAATGCTTTTTGGATGAGAAGTTAAACCTCTTCTGTTACAAATAAAAGAATCATTAAAAAAGAAACTGAAAATATAAGTAGGACCACATAGTAACCCATGTTTTGCCTGATATTAAAAGTTTTTTTAACAAATGAATGGTCACATGGATTAAGCAAAAATTAAAACTATTCTAAAAAACTGATAAAAATATTGTCTTTTGAAGGTTATAATCATAGTGTCAGCAAATTAGCAGCACTATATTCTTCAATACGGTTTTAACATGTCAAAAACTTTGTATACTAATTACTGTAGTGATTTACATAAACTTTTTAGAAATGTTTGCCTATAATTTATTATCAAAATATATTCCTATTTCCATTTCTCCACCTATCATGGTCTGTATAGCAATGTACATTTAAATGATGATGTTACAAAACTAAATTAACTGAATTCTTTGAATTGATCAATATGTATTTGAAGTATGTTTTTATCATCCATCCATCCATCCATCCATCTTCTTCCGCTTATCCGGGGTCGGGTCGCGGGGGTAGCAGCCTAAGTAGGGAGGCCCAGACTTCCCTCTCCCCAGCCACTTGGAGCAGCTCCTCCGGGGGAATCCCAAGGCGTTCCCAGGCCAGCCGAGAAACATAGTCCCTCCAGCGCGTCCTGGGTCTTCCTCTGGGTCTCCTCCCGGTGGGACATGCCCGGAACACCTCACCAGGGAGGCGTCCAGGAGGCATCCTAACCAGATGCCCGAGCCACCTCAACTGGCTCCTCTCGATGTGGAGAAGCAGCGGCTCTACTCCGAGTCCCTCCCGGATGACTGAGCTTCTCACCCTATCTCTAAGGGAGAGTCCAGCCACCCTGCGGAGAAAACTCATTTCAGCCGCTTGTATCCGAGATCTTGTTCTTTCGGTCATAACCCAAAGCTCATGACCATAGATGAGGGTGGGAACGTAGATCGATCGGTAAATTGAGAGCTTTGCCTTTTGACTCAGCTCTCTCTTCACCACGACAGACCGGTACAGCGCCCGCTTCACTGCGGACGCTGCACCTATCCGCCTATCGATCTCACGCTCCAGTTTTCCCTCATTCGTGAACAAGATCCCGAGATACTTAAACTCCTCCACTTGGGGCAGGACCTACCCTTTTCCGGCTCAAGACCATGGCCTCGGATTTGGAGGAACTGATCCTCATCCCGGCCGTATCACACTCGGCTGCAAACCGCTCCAGTGAAAGTTGTAAATCACGAACTGATGAAGCCAGTAGGACCACATCATCTGCAAAAAACAGAGAAGCGATTCTAAGGTCACCAAAACGGATCCTCTCAACACCTTGGCTGCGCCTAGAAATTCTGTCCATAAAAGTTATGAACAGAATCGGTGACAAAGGGCAACCTTGGCGGAGTCCAACTCTCACCGGAAACGAGCCTGACTTACTGCCGGCAATGCGGACCAAGCTCTGACACCGGTCGTACAGGGACCTAACAGCCCTTATCAAAGGGCCTGGTACCCCATACTCCCGGAGTACCCCACAGAACCCCCCGAGGGACGCGGTCGAATGCCTTCTCCAAGTCCACAAAGCACATGTAAACTGGTTGGGCAAACTCCCACGCACCCTCCAGGACCCTGCTGAGGGTGTAGAGCTGGTCCAGTGTTCCACGACCAGGACGAAAACCACACTGCTCCTCCTGAATCCGAGGTTCGACTATCCGACGGACCCTCCTCTCCAGAACCCCTGAATAGACCTTACCAGGGAGGCTTAAGAGTGTGATCCCCCTATAGTTGGAACACACCCTACGGTCCCCCTTTTTGAATAGGGAACCACCACCCCAGTCTGCCAATCCAAGGGAACTGCCCCCGATGTCCACGCGATATTGCAGAGTCGCGTAAGCCAACACAACCCTACAACATCCAGAGCCCTAAGGAACTCCGGGCGAATCTCATCCACCCCCGGAGCCTTGCCACCGCGGAGCTTTTTAACCACCTCGGCGACCTCAGCACCAGAGATCGGAGAACCCGACCCAAAGTCCCCAGGCTCTGCTTCCTCAGTGGAAGACGTGCCAGTAGGATTGAGGAGGTCTTCGAAGTATTCCGCCCACCGACTCACAACATCCCGAGTTGAGGTCAGTAGCACGCCACCTCCACCATAAATGGTGTTGGTCTCGTACCTCTTTCCCCCCCTGAGACGCCGGATGGTGGACCAGAATCGCCTCGAAGCCGTACGGAAGTCATTCTCCATGGCCTCTCCGAACTCCTCCCACGCCCGAGTTTTTGCCTCAGCAACCACCCGAGCCGCATGCCGCTTGGACTGCCGGTACCTATCAGCTGCTTCCGGGGTCCCACAAGCCAAAAAGGCCCAATAGGACTCCTTCTTCAGCCTGACAGCATCCCTCACTGCCGGTGTCCACCACCGGGTTCGAGGGTTGCCACCACGACAGGCACCAACAACCTTGCGGCCACAGCTCCGATAAGCTGCCTCGACAATAGAGGCGCGGAACACGGCCCACTCGGACTCCATGTCCCCCGCCTCCCTTGGAACGTGTTCAAAGCTCTCCCGGAGGTGGGAGTTAAAGCTCCGTCTTACGGGAGACTCTGCCAGACGTTCCCAGCAGACCCTCACAATACGTTTGGGTCTGCCAGGTCTGACCGGCATCCTCCCCCACCATCGGAGCCAACTCACCACCAGGTAGTGGTCAGTTGACAGCTCCGCCCCTCTCCTCACCCGAGTGTCCAAGACATGCGGCCGCAGATCAGATGAGACGACAACAAAGTCGATCATCGAACTGCGACCTAGGGTGTCCTGGTGCCAAGAGCACATATGGACACCCTTATGCTTAAACATGGTGTTCGTTATGGACAATCCATGACGAGCACAGAAGTCCAATAACAGAACACCACTCTGGTTCAGATCAGGGGGGCCGTTCCTCCCAACCACACCCCTCCAGGTCTCACTGTCATTGCCCACGTGAGCGTTGAAGTCCCCCAGTAGAACAAGGGAGTCCCCAGGAGGCGCACTCTCCAATACCCCCTCCAAGGACTCCAAAAAGGGTGGGTAGTCTGAGCTGCCGTTTGGTGCATAGGCACAAACAACAGTCAGAGCCCGTCCCCCCACACGTAGGCGAAGGGAGGCTACCCTCTCGTTCACCGGGGTGAACCCCAACGTACAGGCACCAAGATGGGGGGCAACCAGTATGCCCACTCCTGCTCGGCGCCTCTCACCAGGGGCAACTCCAGAGTGGAAGAGTGTCCAACCCCTCTCAAGGAAACTGGTTCCAGAGCCAGAGCCATGCGTTGAGGTGAGTCCGACTATTTCTAGTCGGAACCTCTCAACCTCACACACTAGCTCAGGCTCCTTCCCCACCAGAGAGGTGACATGTTTTTATCATTACAGTAGAATATCCAATTACTAATTTATTCCAAATACAAATCTGACAGGTAGTTGCTTTAATTTCTTTGAGTATAATGAAAAATCAGTTGTTGTCTATGTATTAAATATCTAAAAGAAAATGTTTAAAACAATACCAAAACCATAAATGAATGACAAAGAATGACAATGAAGACACCTTGACATTGACCTTGATAAATTTTTATACAACACTCCAAAAAGCAAATTAAATTAC
>JBBPBX010020053.1:0-43782 GCA_038048925.1 Garcialebias charrua | reverse complement strand
CCGAAGCGTCGAGGTCTGCAGCAGCCGAAGCGTCGAGGTCTGCAGCAGCCGAAGCGTCGAGGTCTGCAGCAGCCGAAGCGTCGAGGTCTGCAGCAGCCGAAGCGTCGAGGTCTGCAGCAGCCGAAGCGTCGAGGTCTGCAGCAGCCGAAGCGTCGAGGTCTGCAGCAGCCGAAGCGTCGAGGTCTGCAGCAGCCGAAGCGTCGAGGTCTGCAGCAGCCGAAGCGTCGAGGTCTGCAGCAGCCGAAGCGTCGAGGTCTGCAGCAGCCGAAGCGTCGAGGTCTGCAGCAGCCGAAGCGTCGAGGTCTGCAGCAGCCGAAGCGTCGAGGTCTGCAGCAGCCGAAGCGTCGAGGTCTGCAGCAGCCGAAGCGTCGAGGTCTGCAGCAGCCGAAGCGTCGAGGTCTGCAGCAGCCGAAGCGTCGAGGTCTGCAGCAGCCGAAGCGTCGAGGTCTGCAGCAGCCGAAGAACCAAGGACCAGAGATGGCAAGTACTTTGCCACAAAAGCTGTCTGCTAACGTTCCAGCTCCTCCTGTGACACCCTCTCTCCCTCCTCCAGAAAGCGAGGGCTGGGCTGTACATCTGGTGGCGAGCGAGGAGGAGACGGACAACGGGGTGCAGCGGCGAGGTGAGGTGGAGAGGGATGAAGCTGAGAGTCGGTGGTCTTGCCTCTCCTTTGCCGCCTTTTCCTGCTGCGTTGGCGGTGCGAGCTGAGGACGGGTACACCCCAGAGTTCATCCTCCAGCTCATGCGACGAGCAATAAGCCGGTGGGGTGGAGGAAGAAGCTGGCTTAAAAGCCAGGCGGCTCCCCCAGAACTGAGACCTCATTTCCTTTTCCTCCACAAGAAGAGGTGCTGGTAGGATCTCCACCTCCGGGCTGTGGTGACCTCGTCTCTGGACGGGTTCGGTCCGAAACGCCCCCCACCGGATGACAGGCTCCTCCATCCGCTCCTGCTTCTCCTTGTCCCGTTGAGCAGTTTTGTCTGCCTCACGGGCAAGCCATTCAAAAATATCTATTTTTCTGCTGGGCTCTTTCTGACCGGGGCTTTCTGTCATGATCTGCTGTTTAATGTTTGAACCCACGTGCAGAAAAACAGACTGGCTCACGAATGTAAAATGAATAATGATTTATTTAACAAAAATAATAATGCTGATGGAACAAAAACACTTACTGAGAGGAGAGGAGATGAGCAGATCATACACTGTGGAAAGACAAAGCCCCGGTGCTCAAGGAGTGAATACACAGAGTTTATATACTGACACAAACGAGACAGTGAGGAGCACCTGGGGTGATTAGAATGAGGACCAGCTGTGAATGATTAATGCTGAAGGCCTGAGCACAGAGAGACAGACTGAGGAGTGGGAAATGACAGAGACTGAATGAGATACACAGAAACCAGTAAACAAAGCTCAGAATAACAAAGTATGGCAGGAGGGGAACACAAAATAACAAAAAACAGAGCCTAAAGAAACAGACAGGGACAGAGCCTAAAGAAACAGACAGGGACAGAGCCTGACACTTGTGAGTGTTGACCAGAAGGCAGGGTTGCCAGATCTCTAGACCGAAAGAAGCGATCAGCTCCTTCAAAACAAGCACAAATAAGCGACTCAATGTCCGCGAGAAGCAAAAAAAACCCGCCACAAGCGGCTGATCAAATTTGAAAGCGACTCCAGGGAAAAACAAGCCCAATGCCGCTTGAAATAAGCGGACTTGGCAACTATGGGGACGCAAAAGACACAGTCGTTTCCTGTACAGCCTGAGCAGTGTTGCCAGGTGAGAAATGTAGGATTATCGTACACCCATCATAAACAAAATAACAAGTATGCTCTATAGTCACTCTATTGTTGAATACTGTAGCGTCTAACAGGCACTCACAGCTTTGTGGCGTCAGTACTGGGGGGAACCATAGACATTAATACGCATTATTGTCTGGTGGCAACTAATGAGCTCTACAGAAAGTCTTCTGTCACATTTAGAAAAGCACGATTGGCTGGAATTTCAAGACGCCTTCAGGGTTCACAAAAAACTCCGACAGACAGTTGCGACAGGCTGATGGAAACCGATCACAACTACACGTTCACAGAATGGCCAAATTATCGTATTTTTGGCCTTTTTCGGGATTATTGATCGTACATCGTACAGAGGGCAAAATTATCGTACAAATACGATAATTATCGTACAGCTGGCAACACTGAGCCTGAGTATAATGGAGACCCCTAATGGACGAAAAAAGGTACTGCAGACAGAAGCGTAATAATTTCTAGAAAAACCAAAAACAGGTCGGAGTCACTTTTATTTGTAATTTAGTTTAGTCATCCAGTTGGGTTATTCGTTCTGAAACATTTAAAGGGGACCACAGATGCAAAATTCACTTTTTAATATTTTTTTTACTCAACTTTGGGTACAGATCACTTCATAAAAAAACAGTCCTTGTGCCAAAAAAATGCACCCAGTGGTTTATTTACTCTAAGTAGATTTATTTATTTTTGATAAATACACCTGGATTCACACTTCCTGCAGTTATTGACGTCACAAGCCGTAGCCAATCACCTCAAACCTGAGTCCAGCCCCTCACCTAGCAACCCCTGGTTAGGCTCAACCCACTTCTGTATTAAACACATGACTGTTGTTTTTCATGATTTCATCTCATCTTTTGTTTATATGTTCTTAATTTCATGTGTACAGCACTTTGTTGCAGCTGTGGTTTTTTTAAATGGCTTTATAAATAAAGTATAATTGTTATTTTTATGTTTTAGTTCAATTTTTAGTGTATTTGCGATCGCTCCCAACGCGCAGCCGGCAAAAATTAAACGAGCGGACCCCCGGCGTAGGGACCGGTTGCGACGGGACCCTCTTCTGGCGCGATGGAGCGGAGCTTCAACTGTACAGCCTCATTTCAGCCTCGCAGCAGGCTCGCAGCAGCGAGGACCTTCTCCTTACGGATTAATTTACGGGAGACACTTGGTGAACTTTGTGTTGTCTTGACTGGAACAGCGATAACTCCCAAAATCTCCGCGTGCAACGAGCGGAGCTGGCGAACACCGGAAGAGGAACAAGCTAACATTAGCTTCGGATTCGGGTGGTCTAATGCTAAAAGGAGCAGCAAATTGCGGCGCGCTCAGACGGGTTTCGGTAAGTTATCTTAAGCTAGCACTAACAGTAAGTCAAATGAGTAATAAAAAAAGAGCTAATTTTAAAACAACAACACATTACAGATACTGGCTGTTACAGAGGGCGTAAACAGATCGTTGAAGGGCGTGGACTTCAAGAAACCGGTCGTTCAAAACGAAAGTTAAAAATGGCAGAATTAAAAAGGGTATAATTAATTATCTAAGAATTATTTTGTGTATTAAAATGAATTAATATTGTCAAGATAGCACACAGACATAACATAAAAATTTTAAATACCTATATGTGGTCTCCTTTAATAAAAGTAAAAGGATGCAGGTACAGATTTTAATAACTGTTTGGAGTCAGATGAATAAAAAAGAGAACAGGAGGGGCTGACAACCTCTCTCCCCTGAAACGTACAACACAAACAGTTAATTAACTATGCACACTTAGGAGGTATTAACACGTAGCACAATGAAACTTAAGTTTGATATTGGCTTGTATGAATTATGGACATTAAAAGCAACAAGAGGACAGATTGGGGTTTGAAGAATAATAAATAATAATAATAATAATAATGAATTCAATTTATAACGCACTTTTCATTAATGAAAATCTCAAAGTGCTAAAGAGGGAGTAGCCCTCACAATCAGGTCCTGAATAAACACACCTTTATTTTAATCGATATTTTTCTATTGAGGACATAAAGTGAATCTCAATTTATAACAAATGGAGAATTGGACTTTAAAAAATCAACTAATAGTTCTATACCTGGAACAACAGGCCAAAATGAATGAGCCCATATTTTGACTTTGAATGAATGAGCCACTGAGCTTAACAATTTCAAATTGACAATTTAGGAGGGCATCCCGCGGTGCCGTTTAGACATGAAAATATACACAATACATAAATAAATCCAACAAGAGGGCAGATCTTATATGGCTCAAGGAATTGGCTAATTATCATAGACTGTATACTAGCAAGGGGGTCTTGGAAAACCGTACATTATATTTTCTGAAATAAAAGTAGGCTACAGTATTTTTTGGTTTCAGGGTAATTGATTATTTCACTTTTAGGTAAACTAATGGTTTGGATCTGTTGTACAGATCAGATTAAAAGATGCCTCTGTCGAAGGATCCATAATAAAGCTTGTTAACAGAAAATTAATTTGATCCTGGTCTGTTAATGATTTTTTAATTTTTTAAATAGCCTCATTGGACAGTGTTGGTGGAACGGCAAGAGTGAGTCTTATGAATCCCACCTCATCCTTACAGAACACATAATGGTAAAACATGCATTAAGATAGGCCTCTGTCAAAACACATGCAGCATCTGACTTTTGAATCTTGGCTACTATGGTTATTGATCAGATCGGATCAGATTTAATATGAAGGTGTGTCCAGAACTGGCTCACGGTGACTTCACTGAGAACAACAACAACATGGCTGGACTCATATGCAACCCTGCTCAAAGAACTTTTGAGGGGGCTTACGCAAAAGAACGACTGAAAACAATAAAGGCACCAAAAGAAGGACTGTCATCAAAGAACAAAAGACTGTCCACAGAAACTTTCAGCCAAGCAGAGACAAAGACTTTGTCAAAGAACTATCAAAACATGGTCATCAGACACAAATGGCCAGAATATATGGTCCGGATTTGGGGGATCCTGACGAGAATCAGAACCCAATGAACGTCTCACTGGGGTCTGGAATAAGAGAAAGCTGAACACGTTCTCCTAACAAGACAAGAGAACAAATTGTCCTGAAGTCACCCATACCGGCAAAAGCCGCACCCCATATTGATCTGTGAGGTTCTGTCAATGACTTTGGTATCCGGGGTCAAATTTACAGTTGGTATGATGCATTTTTTTAAATGAAACACATAGGCACATTTAGGGCCTGCCAGCGCAGACCTCATGATTCTTAGTTATACTGTGCTCAGGTGGATCTGACGACTTGCTTTTTCTGGTTCCTGTAACTCTGTGGTGAAGCTTAAGGAAAGCAAGTGAAATGATCCTAGCTCCTGACCCTAAAACGAGTTAACCTTTATATTTTTGTTTTTGTAGGTTAAAATTTGTGTCTCCACAAACATTTATACAATGTTGTATAGAACTGAAGAGAGGGCAGCAGTTATCCTTGGCGGAGTGCATGTTGGGAATCTGATATGTCACAAGGGATACATTTTGGTAAATGATTATAATTTTAAAGAAAATGAGATGATATCGTAGATTACAGTTAGCTATATGGTGGTGAAAACCGAATTAGAGGTGGCAATAGGTTGGGGTTTAGGAAACATTTTTCTGGGATCCTGACACTAGTGCTCAGGTTAAAGGATGGTAAATTTAGACACAATTTCCAATTTAACAACCAAATAACTTTGGCGGGCAGACTACAGAATTGAAACAAGGTAGAGTTTTGTTTCATAAGGGGGAGAGGTTGACAGATGTTCCTAAAAATAGGTCCCTAAAAATAACTAGATTGTAAATGTTTCCTAAAAACAACTAGGTTGAAAAATGTTCCTAGAAATAATTAATTAACTAAAAGATGGTAAATACATTTTAGTATACAAAGTATAATAAGGATAACTGATAAATTGGCGTTATAAACAAAATTCAAGTGCGTCGATATTGAGACGGCATCGGTCTTGAACATTTTATTTTCTTTAATCATGTCATGGAGGAAAGAGTATGGGTACAAGCATATTCCTAAATAGGAAGACAACTTAGGAAAGGGTTAGTTCATTATTTATACAGAGGTTTTAGATTTGGAATGAACAAAATCGTCACTCATACAGTATGAGGCGTCTTAAAGGCTTATGTAAGCAATTAGCAACAATGTTAAATGTTTATATGAGCAATTAACAACAATGTTTTTTCCTCTGTGAAATGTGTGTGAAGCAGATCTCTAGGATGGGGGACGCCCCTTGGAAATGTTTCCTGGCCTGCATGCTCAAACCACTCAAACCTGAAGTGGACCTGATCAGAGGGTGTTTAGGAATATGGTGGTTCTGTAGATTTATACGCAATTGACTTGACTAGACGACATGTGACTTATTGACTCAGGAAGAAGGTGTATAGAGCCACAGGTGTACAATGTTTTGTGAATTATGCTCTGCCGCCGCATGCTATGTTACTTTTATATGTGTAATTTCTGCTATGAGCTGAATAAAAAGGTACAGTATTTTTGTAAGTATGAACCGCCTCATAATTAACCCTAATGAAGATTAAGTCTCTCCCAAACCCAACTAACATGCATGATTCATTCTTTGTACTACTGATTTATAATTTATTGGGTGTTGTTTGCTGTGGACATGATTCTGCTTATTATAGGTGGTTCCTGGAAATGCTCCAGCTGAGGATGTTTTCTCAACAGATTCCAAAGGAGGCAAGACCAGACAGCCCTGGTTAGTACGGACCCGTGTGAGGTCGCTGAACGTACATCACAGGCAGTGTGTGTCAATGCCAGGGGATCCACACGGTTCAGTGTGCTCCATCCCGTGAACCAGGAAGGAGCTAAAGGATTGGGCTGAACGACAAGAAGAGGTCGCATTCGAACTCTCATGCCTTGATAAACCCAAAGTAGCCGAGTATAGTTGCGTGCGGGGCCCAGAAGGACTCTGTTTTATGGGGCCACTCGGTGCTGGAACATCCACACATAGTACAGACACCTAGAGAGATAAAAACATTACATATTAGAGTCTCACATAACACGAAGAAAACTTGGGGACATAGGAGGACCTCCCCGAGCAACGCCAGGGGTCTGCCCTGAGTAGCTGTAACCAGGGCAATTCCCCTGAGTACGTGTGGCATATACAAAAAATGTATTAATGTTTCTTTAATGATTATATAAATCTTGTTTATTGTGTGTTCAAGGGAGACAACTGCCTTGCTGCTGGAGGAGGAACTTGGGAAACTTAAGGTTCAGAATTCTGCAATATCCTAAAGCGCTTACTATTAAAAAACTGATTGAATATTGTGTATATATGCGTTTAGCTGTGTTATTAGGTGTGTGATTTTATTTCTTTTGGGATGGACCTCAGTAATTGAGGTCCAAAGGGGGGTTGTTATGAAATAAAATATATTTTTGTCTTTGTGTTTTTATTCCTCTTGAAGGGATATTCAAATGATGCAGTTTGTGTCTGTCCTGCAGGCTTAGGGCATGGTAAGAGACCTGGTGCCTCTCTGTCTGTCAGTTTTACGACCTTGTAGAATATATGGCTGGGGAGAAGTCCACTGAAAGCCACTCTCTTTTGTTCTGCATGTATGCTCAGAAAGTATCAGAACAGTTCTAATCTATGTGTAGTGTAGGATTTTTAATGTAATTTAATGTCCAGTTACACTAATTGGTCATTTAGTGGTCTACTAGTGTGTGTGTGTGTTTTATAAAGTACTCAGCAATAATGTATATTTCGTTTTAGCCATCAATGTGTCGTGCCCTTCCCCCTCTAAGGCCTGTGGAGAGCAGAGCAAGCTGAAACCCCCCCTGAGGCCTTTGGAGATCAGAGCAAGTTGGAAAAAAAGCAATGGTATTACCTGTTTACAAGACAGAAGCTTTCTGGTAGTTGGGGAGGGGAACAGTCTTAAAGCAGAACTTCTCTTATTGGTTGAGAGCAGGAAACACACTACAAGAGAACAAAGCAGAACTTCTCTCATTGGTTGAGAGCAGGAAACACCCTACAGGAGTATAAAACAGAACTTCTATTATTAGTTGAGAGCAAGCAACGCCCAGAGAAGAGTATAAAACATGAGCTTCCCTCCTCCACTGGCAGTCAACGCAGAGCAAGCCCACGGGGAAAAACAACTAATCAGGTTGTATGCGGTGTCTCCCTTGAAATGCACATTTCAATGTTCTTTCTCTCTCTCTCTCTACCTTCTCTCTCTCTCTCTCTCTTTTTCTCTCTCTGTCTACTTATTTGTGATCAGATATAATGGCTTTATAAAATAAAACAAATGTATTCTGTGACTTTAAACTTACAATTAATTAAAACTAATGTTTTGGAACTTTAAGGGCGCGTTTGTCGTGTTTTCAGCGTACTTCTCCTTCTCTGATCCAAAGTGAAACCAAACAACGAACTTGGGGCGAATAAGAAAAGAACACGCCAACAATATCCAGACCATATTCATTCAATTTAATGCACAAACTAATTCTTAGATAATAAAATATCCCCTTTCTAGTTATGCATTTTCTGACTTCCGTTCTAAACGACCGGTTTATGATAATGAGCTCTGAAGGCCACGCCCTACAAAAATCTGTTTACATTTACTCCGCCCTCTGTAACAGCCAGTATCTCTAATATGTTGTTGTTTTAAAATTAGCTCTTTTTTAATTACTCATTTGACTTACTGTTAGTGCTAGCTTAAGATAACTTACCGAAAGCCGTCTGCGCGCGCCGCCATTTGCAGCTCCTTTTAGCATTAGCCCACCTCCGAGGCTAATGATAGCTCTTCCTCCTCCGGCACACTGCCAGTTAACCGCTCGTTGCATGCGGCGCTTTTGGGAGCGATCGCTGCTTCAGTCCACACACACACAAAGTTCACCGAGTGTCTCCAGTTAATTTATCCGTATGAGGCAACCTCTGACCGGACCCCACGGACCTCAAAAGCCAGCAGCTCCCAGCAGCTCCCGCACGCAGATGGTCCCTTCGCCGGCGGTCTGCTCGTTTTATTTCTGCCAGTTGCGCGTTGGGAGCGATCGCTAAAAATTGAAATAAAACGTAAAAATAACAATTATACTTTATTTATAAAGCCATTTAAAACAACCACAGCTGCAACAAAGTGCTATACACATGAAATTAAGAACATTTAAACAAAAGATGAGATGAAATCAGGAATCAGGTGAGGGGCTGGACTCAGGTTTGGTGTGGGTTGTGGCTGCGGTTTGTGACGTCACAAACCGCAGGAAGTGAGAACAAAGTGTTTCTATCACAGACAAATAAATCTACTTAGAGTAAATAAACCACTGGGTGCATTTCTTTGGCCCTAGTACTGTTTTTTTATGAAGTACATACCCAAAGTTGAGTAAAAAAACATTAAAAAGTGAATTTTGAATCTGTGGTCCCCTTTAAATATGCTTTGTGAGTGACATCAAATTGATGATATATTACTTTGTCCTGTTTTGTTTTTGGATTACAGACAAATACACATGTGCAGGAAAAGAAAAAAGCTGCAGTTTTTCACTTGAGGGAAGTTGCATGCCAAAAAATCTTGATCAATTGAAATCTCTATTACTGCCGTGCCAGATTTTGTATTTTTTTTTTTGCTTTGTCAGTGTAATATTTCTAGATTAATACATTTACAAAAGTTTTCTTTTATTTCTATTTTAATTTTCAGCTAAAGTCTCCCCAGAATCGGCTGTAATTTCCAGTTGTAGTTGCAAAAAGAGCAACCACTGCAAACAAAACATAAACTTTAGAATATTTTATTTATTTATTTTGTACAAGATGTGACAGCATCATAGGGAGTTTAAAAAAAAAGAACCATTAACTATATTTGTTAGGAAGCAGAACTTGGATATACACAGTTTAGTGCTGGTTTTATAATTAATCATGACAGATGTTGTGCAATGTTAGCATGAATGTTGTGGTCTTTGGGATCTTTGACAGCCTGGTACCCAGTGCTGTGTCCAGGGTTAAAAGTTGGCCAAGCTCTCTTCTATTAAATCCAGTTCTCTGCCAAATATCTGTCTTGGGTCAGGTCTTCTATCTAGAGTGTGGGCTGCAGTAGCACACAGAGTGGAGGCTTTACTCAATGAGTTTGCTAGTCAGGGCCTCAGGCCTTGGCACTCCTAATGGCTCCTAGCCACTAGTAACCTCCCATTCTCATTCTCTTCCTTCTGCTCTCTTTTTTTCACAAGAGTATGGCGTAAATCTGTCAGTGTAGAAGTACACTGGCGCAACAAACATCACCATCTGGTACCCCTTCAACCCCAGCCTAATACACCACATCACCTTCTTTGCTTCTCTCAGCATACCTTCCATCTCCTCTGTTAAAAAAAATGCTAATGTAGAGGTCAGAGAAACCAGCACATGACTTTCGGAGGCCAACAGTTCCTGAGGAAATTCTTTTGATTTTCAGCTCCATTGAGCTGTGCTTATTCAATATTTACTCTCCAAGACCTCTGCATTAATTTTACACCACACTTCTAAGAGGGCCCATCTAACGTTCTCAGCGTAGGGCCTTATGAAGCATTCTTAACATCTACACTCCACCCCCACCCCCACACATATATACTCACATCCTTAAACCTCCTTCTCCACTGAAGGCTTCGTTCTTTGCTCGTCTTTGACTCCTTCCTATTCACCAGTGGGAAGGCCATTCCAGAGATAGTTATTGTTATTGTGCTATTCTATCATTACCACTAACCTTGACTCCTAGCTGCTTGTTGTAATCACACAAGGCCACTGGGGAGGAAGACTGGCCTGGGGTGAATTATTAATTAGCTAGGCTGGTCCTCCCCCTCAGTGCTCCCTAAGAGTGGGGTGGCGGTGGTGGAGTGATAGACGGGGAACCGTCTGTGTATGAGCTTCACACAGGCAGTAGGGGTTAACCACCATGCAGATGATATTAACACACCTATCAAGGTAAAAAGGATCAGCTCTCTGGGCTTCTTGTGGAATTGTTAGGCAACACAAAATCAATAAGCAACAGTGCACCTCTTCCTGCCACACATGATGTGTGCCTCCTACTCTCCATCCCTGTGAAGAGCTGTGCAGCATGACTGGGTGGAAGTGGGGCAGGGGTGTTCATTAGGATGAACTTCATAGCCCTCCTCACTAGGGAAATGCTGGAGGTTGATGAATTCCAGTTTTCAGCTAATGATCAACTATATGAGGTGAGAAACAAAGCAAAGCTTTCTAATACTTGTTGTCCTTTACTGACCTTTCAACACCTTGCCTCTAGCTCGCATAGAGCACATTTGAAGCCGACACAATTTTCTTGCGTAAGAGCCACACACAAAGAGCAGCAACTTGCAGAAGTACTGATGTACAGTTACCTTACAGTATGTTTTTGAAAGTCTCACTACATTTGTTTGGCAGATCTCCTGGTGTCATCCGTTTCCCATCCCCCTCACTTTTTTCCCCCTAAACCGTTCAGATTGTAGACTATGGGGACTGGGACCGAGCCTTTGATCTTCACATAACTCCCTTAAAACATGGAGGGGAAGAAAAGATTTTCTCTAAAGAGTGTCTCTATGCTCCCGTTCCCCAGGAGAACTGATCCACGTCGTCTATGAAAGTAAGAGAATTGCTGAGCAAAACAGTGCTCCCTTGGGTGGAGAAACAGATACTGCACCAGTCACTGCTGAGAAACACAGGTGATAAAAAAAATCATCATTGTGTAATGGATAGTACCTGTGGCATCTCTCCTCTCCCTGATGCATCCTGTCAAAAATATGTATGCAAAGCTGTGTAGATGAATAAACCTTAACAGCTTTTAAGTATTTATTTACCGTAATTCTCAGGCTAAAGAATGTACCTGTCTCTAAGCTGCACATACTAAATATAAGATAAATTGTAATTTGTACATAAATAAGATGCTCTGATGTCTCATGTCTTGTTAGGACATGTGCGCATCCAATTCTGACATAATGTGCAATTTTCTTATTGTAGAACAAAAATCTGCCCCTGGATGGCATTTCACAGACTATAGTTTGCTTTCAATACACAGACTGCATGATCGACATCAGTCTTCACTGAACTTCGCTGTCTGACTCATGGTTAAAACCATTCAACCTACAAAATGAACACAAGAACAATCTAAGCATAATCATTGGACAGAACAGTGACACCTACATAATCAAAATTATTTTAAAATGATATACCGGTAAATATTACCCTAGAATTCTTATCGAGGTCATGTGACCAGAAGTCAAATAATACCAGTAAAATATGGTAAATATTCATTAAATTAGTACCATTGACTTTTATTGTTAAATACTTTTGGTAACAGCTGCTGTTTATAAATGTACTTTCTAATTAAATTTGACATGATTTTTGGTGGAAGATTATTATTGTTTAATCTAATTGTTTGAAAAAAGGGGCAGATATAATAAGATTTATTCTTCTTTCTGCTACCTTTCATTTTTTTACATTTTGTACATTATCATTTATGGGGTTGTCTTGTATTGTTTCTTTTGTAAAAAAAAAAAACAAATTTAATAAACATAAACATAAACATGATTTTTACTCAGCAGAGCCCATGAGGAGAAGGAGGAAAGAGGAACAGCCCGTCTCTCCCATTGTCTCCTCCACTCCGTTTCATGTGAACATTTAAGCTGGTATTTAAACACATATTTACTGTATACATAATTTTTTAAGAATGTTTATTTAAATATGTATCAGTCTTGACTGACTGACTACTTTTAAAATAATTCTGACGACTACTCTGCTAAGTTCTCATGACAGAAGGGGAGGAGGATGAACCCCTCCTGTTGTTCTCTGCTGTTCTCTGTTGTTGTTTTCTGCACCGTGTTTGGATGTGAGATTAAAATGAGATCCTGGTATTTAAAGACATATTTACTGTACACAAAAATATGTCAAACAAAAATAATTTAAAAACTTTTATTAAAACATGTACCAGACTTCTGCTTTGAATTTCCAATGCCTGACCATAGACACGTTGATGCAAAGCTTACGGGCGACAGATCAATTTCCTTCTTCTATAGCCGGATCCATTGCTTTTAACTTGAAAGCTACATCATAAGAAATTATCTGTGCATGAAACACAAAATACAGGAACAGTCTGAAGAAATTAATGTACATCTATCTTGGATTATAGTCATCGAGAGTATACCTCATTGGTCATTCAGGCTAGCCTTCTGGTCACATGATGACAGAGTGGGTGGAGTTATGGTAGGGAATTTGAAAACCTGAGCATGAGTCTTTGTACATGTGGTTACCTGAGGGCATTCACTCTGGCTGTGTCTCAATTCAGGGGCAGCCTAGCTGGGCCGAGTAGGCCACGCACTCACAAGGCCGGGTGGGCTGGACGAAACTGTTGAAATGGGATGGTCTAGCCTTCAGGTTTGCGTGATTACGTACTTCCGCCTTACGTGCGGAAAACGTGTTGAGCCGGCCTTGAAGTGGGTGGGGCGTTCTCTTGAAGTGGGTGAGAAGTGTGTATGCGCTTGGTGTGTGTGTGGAAAGAGAAGGGACGCCGCTAAAAAATATTTGTTAGCTAAATATATATATTAGTGTTTCTGAGTTTACTGTTTGTTAAGAACTGATTACAAATCAGCTTATTTTACACGTGCGTAGCAAGGATTTTCAGAGGGGCGATCGGTTAAAACATAGAGTGGACCTACACAAAACAAGTTGTCCAGTAGCTCAATTGGTTAAGCATTGGCTTGGCGCCCAGATCCTTTTCTCGAAGCTGGTTCAAATCTCACTCGGTTCTGTTAAAACTTATTTTACGTTTGTCTTTTATTGGATAAAAAAATGAGGACTGAGATTAAAAAGAAGGAGTTTGCTGCACGCAGAAAGTCCCACCCCCCCGCGAAATCTCTGCTGGCGCTACGAATTCTGGGATAGCCTCCGTCTTGAAGGATCAACGGATGCATCCTCGGATTTAGACAGGAAGTAGGCCGCATTCCTCGGCCGCATGAGGAGGAGTCTTCGAATTGGGACAGTCCTCCGCGCAGGGCAATGACGTATGCGGCTGACAAATGTGCACTCATGAGGACCCAGCCCCTGAATTGAGACACAGCCTCTGTGTGTGAAAAAAGCCCACCCCCAAGAAGGGAGGGGGCTGGGAACCATAAGCGCCTAGCTCTGTCAAAGGAAAATGTTAGACACCAAGAGATGGTAGGAAGTCTGTCAAAATAAAATATAAAAATATAACACGAAAATTATGAAGAAGTTCATAATTAAGGAAATTAGCTGTTCCTGCAGATAAACCGCGGGGTACAAAGTGTGAGAAAAAGTAGTGGCTTGTACACTGACAATTATGGCACTATTGCTAGTAATGATTTGAAATTGATATTCAGTCAGCAAATCTACCGGTAATACATTGCCTGGCCCAAAAAAAGGCACCACCAAAAAAAAGGTCTCACACTAATAATATATATAAACACACACTGAGAATCTTCACCAGCACACTAATATTGCGTTGGACTGCCTTTAGCTTTGATTATGGCATGCATTCGATGTGGCATTGTTTTGATAAGCTTCTGCAATGTCTCAAGATCTATTTCCAACCAGTGTTGTATTAATTTTTCACCAAGGTCTTGCACTGATGACAAGGCACTAGGCATAATGGGTGTATCACTTCACCTGACTCTCTTACTACCCTGATGCGCCCATCACTCTGGAACTGGGTCAATCTGGACTCATCAGACCACATGACCTTCTTCCATTGCTCCAGAGTCCAATCTTTATGCTCCCTAGCAAATTGAAAACTTTTTTCCCAGTTAGCCTTACTGATTAATGGTTTTCTTAAGGCTACACAGCTGTTCAGTCCCAATTCCTTGAGTTCCCTTCACATTGTGCATGTGGAAATGCTGTTACTTTCATTATTAAACATAGCCCTGAGTGATACTGTTGTTTTTCTTCAATTTGATTTCACCAAACGTTTTAAGTGATCACCAATCACGATCATTCAGGATTTTTTTCCAGCCACATTTCTTCCTCGAAGACAATGGGTCCTCACTATCCTTCCAATTTCTAATAATGTGTTGGACAGTTCTTAACCCAATTTTAGTAGATTCTGCAATCTCCTTAGATGCTTTCTGCTTGATACATGCCAATGATTTGACCCTTCTCAAACAGACTGACATCTTTTCCACGACCATGGGATGTGTCTTTCGACATGGTTGGTCAAGAAATGAGAAGCAACTCATTGCACCAGTTGGGATTAAATAATTTGTTGCCAGCTGAAAGATAATCGCCCATGCAGTAATTATCCAATAGAAGGCTTGTACCTATTTGCTTAGTTAAATCCAGGTGGGAACTTTTTGAATTGGCCGGGCAGTGTACATGGCACTTGAAAAAAAAATCATACTGTCAAACAGGAGAACCCTGACAAAATAAATATGAATGTAAAAATGTGTTGGATTAGATTTTTAAACTCAGCATGGTGGCTCAGTTGGTAGAACTGTTGCCTCTCAGTGAGAAAGTCGCTAGTTAAAATCCCGGCCTGGGACCTTTCTGGGTGGAGTTTGCATGTTCTCTCTGTACATGCGTTGGTTTTCTTCTAGCACTCTGGGTTCCTCCCACAGACCAGAAACATGCATGTTAGGCTGATTGGTAACTTTAAATTGTCCCTAGGTGAGAGTGAGAGGTTGAGGTTGTTATTCAGGAGCACACCCAAGTACTTGTAGCTGGAGACCACTCCCACCACAGGTCCTCCTATGTTCGGGGGTGGGGGGTAGGTGTGTTTTCTCTGTCTGAAATCCACGACCATCTTCCCCATCTTCTTCACATTGATGTGAGGGTTGCTCTTTCTGCACCAGCACTCCAGGTGTTCCAACTCCCACCTGTAGATGGGCCCATTGCTGTCTGTGATGCATCCATCCACCGCTGCATCGTCTGCAAACTCCACAACATGACAGCCCGTCTCTGCATTTAACCCAACCACCCCAGGTGGTGCAGTGAGCAGCCAGAGGGCGCTCGGGGAGCTGGAGAATTAGGTGTGCACTCATAGACACCCCAAGGTGTGTAGTGGCCGGGACGCGAACCCGCGTCCTTCGGGTCCCAAGTCAAACGCCCTAACCACTACACCATCTTGGCTCCTAGTGCAGCACCATAGAGAGAGAGAGTTGCAAAACTCTTTGAGCTAGCCGATAGGCGGTCACGTGGTTTATGCAGCTCTCAATAGCTCCAAACAGCTCATCAATGTCAGTCAGTTTGAGCGGCTACTGGTGCGACATAAGGCAATAATCGACTTTTCTTACTTTGTCCGGCGACTTTCTGTAATATTTGAGCAGTCACGCACTGATTACTTTACTGATTACTGATTATATCACTGACTATGCATTTTATCAAAGCATTTTTAGACGTGGCAGATACATTTAGCCTTAATTTTAGAGTGAAATTAGACTGTAAACACATATTTATTAGAAAAAAAGTCTATGATAAACAATGATAAATATAGCCATGTCAACAGTGTTTTATAATGCTACTCACGTAAAAAAATAAAAAATAAAATAAACAGAGTAATACCTATTATAAAGCCCTTTCTGATCTCTGCATGAGAATGTTTTACCTTGTCCTCCATGACAGCAGTTCAGATCTGCTCCAGCAGATCTGGGATGAAGTCTTCATTTCTGTAGAATATATTAATTCAACGTTTATTTAAACAGGTTAGTTCCATTGAGCCATGCCGACTCATTTACAAGAGAGACCTGAATTTAATTTTCTGCGTCTTTTTTGTAATGGCAACCGAGTACCTGGATAACAGAGTTGATTGTGATTGTAGCCTGACAAATGTTGTAAAATTATAATTCATTGATTAAAATGTTAATTTAAATGAAACTGTTTCTAGTTAAAATCCTAATATATGACAAATAAGTGTTCCATCCATCCATCCATCCATCCATCCATCCATTATCTTTACCCACTTCTTCCATTTTGCGTCACTGGGGTCGCCGGTGCCCATGTCCAGCAATCACTGTGCAAGGGGCGGGGTATACACTGGACGGGTCTCAATGTCTCTGAAACTCCCGCAACATACTGAATGGCCACCGTATGTTGCGGGAGTTTCAGAGACATTGAGACGTTTATTTTCTAAACACATCATCCCAGTGGCTTTTAAACCCCAAAATACATTACGGCAAAGACTGGTTCATCCCAAAGATCCAGTCCCCGGCACAAACAGAGTAATATTGTGTATGCTGTTCAGTGTCAGGAGGGCTGTGATCAGTCTTATATCAGGGAAACTAAACAGCCACTGGCCAAAAGGATGGCCCAGCACAGAAGATCAACATCATCAGGTCAGGACTCTGCGGTCTACACTCATCTCCAGGCCAGCGGTCACTCTTTCAGGGATGAAGATGTTCACATCCTTGATAGAGAGGAACGATGGTTTGAGAGAGGAGTAAAGGAGGCCATCTTTGTGAAAAGAAACCGCCCATCATTAAACAGAGGTGGAGGCCTCCGGGTTCAACTGTCCCCCTCTTACAATGCTGTTATTGCTAGTATCACTCAGCCCTCTGTGAATAGCAAACAACCATCAGGGTGCTAACGATCCATTGTTAGGCTGATGGTCCTCCTTGATCATGTGAGCAGCTGGTTTCGGCTGTCATCAGCCAACTGGTTGATCCACTGTGAGAGGGTGCTATTTATAAGACTGAGCTGAATACAGCACCTCAGACTGAGGAAGTCTTTCGGATGAAAGACGAAACGTTTCTACAATTTTTTTTGCTTTTTTTTTTTTTTTGAATGTCCAGAGGACCAGACTTAGCTTTTTTACATAAGCTTTAAAAAAGCACTTTTACTACTATTTATACTGTTTATTAATTACATAATCTCAAGTCAGCAGGAGCAACCTCACCATCACCAGAGATCACAATAACATAAAACGAAAGTTACGTAACTACGGAATCCTGGATGACTGCCAGAGGGTGGTGCTGAAAGCACTGAATGTTCCCTTCATGCATGTGCTGTTCGAGTGATAATACCAAAAAAGTCATGTGTGTGACCAGATGACCAATCAGAGGCTACATAGCCTGGCGTCATCCGTAGCTCTGCTCCTAACAGAATCTTCTCGCAGAAAGCAAGGATTCTGAGACAGAAACTCTGGTGGTCATCCGAGATTCATAGAACCGTAGTTACATACGTAACTTTTTTTCCATTTCACCCCTCCTGACCGCCAGAGGGTGGTGCGGAAAGCACCAAATGATGAATACCAACGATGTTATGAGGAATCCTGAGCAACTACCTCACGGAGGAGGCCCAGAGGACCCTTGCAGAAGAATCTGGCCCAGGGAATGAGGGGTGGCCATGTTAACTCTGTAAAGTGTTGAAGGGGTCCTTCCCTTCCGCGCGTTCGTAGACCGGACCAGGCAACTCACAGGATACTTCACCTTAGTTTAAAGAGGATTTAGTACACACCACAGTTAAAGCATTACAAAATCAAAGTTCCAAAATGCATTTTGGGAGACAATGGAGGCATTACTTCACCTGAGAAGTTGCTCGGCTCAAGATTGTCTGATGCTGCTTCCTGTTGCCGGATAATATAAAAGCTTCGTGAACCCGCCCCCTTCTTGGAGGAGGCTCTCCCCTGATTGGATGACCTCCTACTCAATCTACGGTTACCATGTCAACAACATAGTCATATTTCTTATCTTTCAAGTGAAAACTAGTTTTATCTGGCATTTGGTACTAGTCTCGAAAGTTACCTTTTTTCTGACTGCAGAAAAGCCAGTTATAGGCCCCTCCTTGCTCCTCAGTGCTGTAGTACATGAAAACAAGTATTCCACCACTATGTTATAAAATTAGAGCTGTTGAATTTAGAGCTGTTGAAATTATCGCGTTAATTATTTGCGTTATTTTATTTATTTTGACACGATAAAATAAAATAACGCAACAATTATTTTGAAAAGCTCCCCCCCGGATGGCGAACCTCACTTCCGGTTGCTCGGGAAAGCTAGCAATGGATAAAAAAGAAGATACGGTATTAAATGGACATGTTCGCTTTAAGTTGTTACCAGATAGTGCTTTGGACAAAACCAAAGTAATTTGCGTATATTGCAAAGGTGTATTTAATTATTCCCGATGCATATCATCTCTCACATATCACCTGAGGGCGAAACATCCTTGTGTGGCAGCTACGTCAGATGGAGGAGGTCTCCAACAGACAATGTTGCAACAGTTTGGAGCAAGAGGTGGGCCGCTGACTAAGGTAGCCACCAGCAAAGTAACAGAGACTATTGCTCGTTGGGTTGCTAAAAACTGTCGACCTATAAATATTGTTGAGGATGCAGGACTGAGGGATGTGATTCGGGAGGCGTCGGGGGACTCTGCTTATCAGCTACCTGCAAGGTAAACCGTAATGTCCAGAATAGAGACGTTGTACAACAACTAGAGGGCGATTCAGCTAACTCTGTTAGCGCAAGCACCGTACATCGCACTCACATGCGATCACTGGACTTCTGCTAGCAAAGATAACTATTTGGGTGTCACGGCTCATTTTATTGATGACAGCTGGTGCCTGCACTCCTTTGCTTTAACTGTGAGTAAATCTACCGAGCGCCACTATGCAGAGGCATGTGCGTAGCACATCCAGGCGATCGCACAAGAATGGAACATTGGAAAAAAAATAACAACCCTCAGGACAGACAGTGCTCGAAACCTGACAGCAGCTGCAAGGCTCCTTCCATATGAGCACCTGCCTTACTGCACACACTCTGCAGAGAACAATCACAGTGTCACTGGGGGACAGTGGATTTGACGCTGTTTTAAACATCACAATTAAATTGCAAATCAGTTTTACAGTCTATGTGTTTGTAGCAGGTTTGTTTGTAGCAGGTCGCTTTTGTAAATGAGCCCTCGAGGCTCAATGAGATTTACCTGACTAAATAAAGGTTGAATGAATGAATGTGGGTCAGTAATATTTTTTTAATTATTTATGTTGTTGTTTTCTCTCACAGGTTGAGGGGCAAAGTTTGGTCCAACCTCCAATCCTAGGAGAGTTTGCAGAGAAGGAACAGGTCCAGAGTCCAGTTGGATGAGGAAGGCAGGCAACTGGTGTGAACAAGGCACGAGGGAAACCAGGATGAGTCACGAGGAGAACCAGATCCGAGCACGAGGTAAATCCGAATGGGTCACGAGAAGAACCAGATCAGAGCACGAGAAGAATCCAAACGGGTCACGAGGAGAACCTGGTCAAAGCACGAGGGAGGAGAACCTGGTCAAAGCACGAGGGAACCAAGCCGGGACCAGAAGAACCAGAGCCGAGGAGTCAGGAACACTGGAGACAAGAGCAAATGGTGAACAAATCCTTCAACTAACAATGTTCAGACCAGAAGCACAAATACCATGAGATGGTGATATGCTCCAGCGAAGAGTAGCACTGGACTGCAGCCTTAATTAGGGAGAGATCCTCATCAGGTTGATGACCGCCAGGTGTTGATGAAAAGCAGCCATCTTGGAGGAGGGGGTGCAGGCAGTGGTACTCTTATGCCGGGTCAACTCATCCTCACTCCCTACTCGTCATATATTGATGATAAGGGTCAGTGTCCCTCCGCGTCGCATACTTGACTCGCCGGGTTCCCACCGAACGCTTTTCGCGCTACAAAAAAGCTCCTAACGCACTGTGTTGGCTGCTTGTCAACAGATGTCTGTTCACATCGAACGCGTCTGATGACGCGCAGTGTCTGGCTCCTTTTCCGTCGGGTTTGTTTTATTTCTTGTAAACCGGGCAGATAAGATCAGCTGTTCGTGTGCCCCGTTACTACTTGAGTGGGTTTTCTACGAGCCGAACAGCAGCTCCAAAAGTCTTTGTTGAGATTAAAATGTTTTTTTTATGTTTGGGGTGGTCATACGCTCAAGCGGACAGCGGCAACTGTAAAAATGCCAAGTTTCTTAACGGAGGTTGGTTTCTTCATGGAGGCTTGTTGGGTAAGTTTGAAAAGTCCAAAAAAAGTCCTGTTGTTTTTGCGTCATCACATAGCAGAGGCTCTCCCGATTGGTTGCTGCGACGCGGCGAGCAGCCGAAGTAGGTCAAAGTTCTTTTAAATGAACTCCGGCAGTCGCTGCTTGGACGCGACGCTGGCGCGGAAAACAGCTGCCGCTCACTGTTGCGTTGCTTGAACTGCTGAAGACGTGCCGCGTCACGCCGCGCCGCTCCAAGATGCGCGGCCACATAGACTTCCAATGTAGAGTGGCTGCTTCGGCGGCGCGAATCGCGTTTGGTGGGAACCCGGCATTACAAGCAGGAGTTCAGACACCTGCTGATGTTGTGCGCACGCTGTGTATCACAGTCTGGAAACGTTCCTGTGCATAATGTGCACTGTCGCAGGGCATCTATTTATTCTGTTGAATAAATGATCGTTTCTGTTTCGGAGGTCTGTGGGGATGGGAGAGGGGATGTTTTTCAGTGTGCAACGCTGCTGTAGGGACAATATTTGGAGAGGAGGAGAGGACTTCGCTCCGTCCTCACTCCCCCCCTGCAAGTGTTGCCAGATTGAGCGGTTTACCGCCAATTGGGCGGTTTTCATTCTCTATTTTGCAAGTAAAAATTGCTTTGGGCCGTTGGGGATAATTTGGGCGGATTTGGAGTCAGATCAGCAGATTTTGAGTTAACTTATTAAACACATTTCAAACAATCATTCATCATTATTTCATAACAAAGCTTGTACAGCACACTTGTCTGCACAAATTCGGACTTGTTTCTGGTCTGGTTCTGTACAGATGAGATAGGCCCATCTGCTCTGAGTGAGCTTCCCAGGGTCAACACCCGATAAAGAGTTTTTTCTTTTTGCTGCCTTTCACCAGATAGATAGAGTGCACTTTCACCCATTTTTCACCATCAGAAACAAATAAGGCCGATGAGGTCACACATACTCACCCACTGATGCACTCTGATAGGCTGTGCTTCCAGAAGGGCCAATATAAGCTGGGGTGTTCTGTGAAACGGGGCCTCTGCCTCTGGGTTAAGACAAGTTGGATGCCTCAGCTCTGAGCTTGTAACTTTTCCTGCCTTGTCAACATTAAATGGTAAACTGAATTTACTTCTCTTGAATTTATTAAGTTTGTGTGAGTCTCCTCTTCACCTGGGACAAAAGAACCAGACGCCAGGGTTAGAGAGTCGGACTGGTTTCAGGGACGGACCAAGTCCAGATTCTACAAAAAGTGAGCATGCATCAGGATAATGTACTCTCATAAACACTTTGGAAATACACTTACCTGTGGTTCTTCCTTTCCAGGCCTTCTTTTACATGACTCCCTGATTGTCACTGTAAACCAGCTTCACTTACCTTGTGTCCTGCTCCTTCTCACTTCTTTGCCTTGGTGTCTAAAAACCTTGAAGATCATGCTTGTTTCGTCTTTACTCCAATCTATAACATAGTTTTAGTATAGTTTTTATTTTCAGGATTTGATGACAAACAAACTACCTTTATGAAAGTGATTCATCACCTTTATAAACACATTGTTCCACTGAGACTGAGTGTTTCAGAAAGGAATTTTCCTTGGAAATTAAGAATGTGGGCATAGCTGTGGAAGCCAGTCCAAAGGGAGTCGTTTTGGATCTAACTGTAACTGTGCATTCTTCAGTAGTGCAATAAAACAGGGATTCTGCATGCTTCAAAGTGGCTTCCTCCTTTTGCTTCTGTCAGCCATAAACTGAAAATAAACACCACTATATACGGGATACTCATAAATGCCTTCATAATTCATTCCTACAGGGAGAAACTCAGGTAGATTAAAGTGATTCCCTGATACAGTGTTTTCATGTGAATAATATACCCTCAGCTACATACACACACACACACACACACACGCACGCACACACACACACACACACACACACACACACACACACACACACACACACACACACACACACACACACACACACACACACACACACACACACACACACACACACAGGTTTGTCAATGTGGTTTAGCCGGACTTTTTCGCCAAACCCGCCCGAAGGTGTAATACGGGGTCTACCCCTTCCCGAGGTCCTAGCGACCTGGGACCAAGCTCAGAGCACTCTAAAAATTTTGAAAAAAATTTGGGTCACTTTAGCTTTCCGATAGGAGCTTCACAGCACGTTTTACCACCCAGACTCCAGTGTGGTTTACAAGGACGTCAAAAAATGTGGTTTATGAGGACAAACATGCATTATGGGGTCTTTAAAGGGACAATTACGTCTCATTTAAACTCCGCCTACTTAACATAAAATTAACATAAAACACACAAATGTGACAGGACACTGCATTAGGAGAACAGTTTTTTGAACTGCTTTTATTAAACAAATTAGGCACATACTTTATTTATATTCACTAACAAATCTTCAAATGTTTAAAATAAAATAAAACTTAAATGTTTCAAATAAAATAAAATAAAAACTTAAATTCTGGTGACATATTTACATTATTATAAAACATATTAACATTATATACATATTTCTAAAACAAAATTTTACTTTTTCTGCAGGGTTAATCACAACCCAATGTAAAGTACAGGTGATCCCCGACTTACGAGCGACGAAAGACTTCTGAGATGACATATTTACATATTATAAAACATTAACATTATAAACATGAACATATTTCTCAAACAAAATTGTACTTTTTTTACAAGGTTCATCACAGCCCACTGTAAAGTACAGGTGATCCCCGACTTACGAGTGACGAAAGAGTTCCTCAGTCTGAGATGACATATTTACATATTATAAAACATTAACATTATAAACCTGAACATATTTCTAAAACAAAATTTACTTTTTTTACAGGGTTCATTACAACCCACTGTAAAGTACAGGTTATCCCCAACTTACGAGCGACGAAAGACTTCCTCAGTCTGAGATGCTGTATTCAGCTCAGTCTTATAAAGACTTCCTCAGTCTGAGGTACTACATTCAGCTCAGTCTCATAAATAGCACCCTCTCAAAGTGGATCAAACAGTTTGCTGATGACAGCCAAAACCAGCTTCTCATATGATCACATGATTAGGCTGATGGTCCTCATTGATCATGTGAGCAACTGGTTTTGGCTGTCATCAGGAAGTCTTTATTTATAAGACTGAGCTGAATGCATCTCAGACTGAGGAAGTCTTTCGGATGAAAGACTTCCTTAGTCTGAGATGCTGTATTCAGCTCAGTCTTATAAAGACTTCCTCAGTCTGAGGTGCTACATTTAGCTCAGTCTCATAAATAGCACCCTCTCAAAGTGGATCAAACAGTTTGCTGATGACAGCCAAAACCAGCTGCTCATATGATCACATGATTAGGCTGATGGTCCTCATTGATCATGTGAGCAACTGGTTTTGGCTGTCATCAGGAAGTCTTTATTTATAAGACTGAGCTGAATGCATCTCAGACTGAGGAAGTCTTTCGGATGAAAGACTTCCTTAGTCTGAGATGCTATACTGGAGACATTTACAAGTCTCCAGTCCATCACAGGGACACATTTACAGGTCTCCAGTCTATCACAGGGACACATTTACAGGTCTCCAGTCTATCACAGGGACACATTTACAGGTCTCCAGTCTATCACAGGGACACATTTACAAGTCACCAGTCCATCACATGGACACATGGACAAGTCTCCAGTCCATCACAGGGACACCTGGACAAGTCTCCAGTCCATCACAGGGACACATTTACAAGTCTCCAGTCCATCACAGGGACACATTAACAAGTCTCCAGTCCATCACAGGGACACATTTACAAGTCTCCAGTCTATCACAGGGACACATTTACAGGTCTCCAGTCTATCACAGGGACACATTTACAAGTCACCAGTCCATCACATGGACATCTGGACAAGTCACCAGTCCATCACAGGGACACATTTACAAGTCTCCAGTCCATCATAGGGACACATTTAGAAGTCTCCAGTCCATCACAGGGACACATTTACAAGTCACCAGTTCATCACAGGGACACGTGGACAAGTCTCCAGTCCATCACAGGGACACGTGGACAAGTCACCAGTCCATCACAGGGACACCTGCACAAGTCTCCAGTCCATCACAGGGATACGTGGACAAGTCTCCAGTCCATCACAGGGACACCTGGACAAGTCTCCAGTCCATCACAGGGACACGTGGACAAGTCACCAGTCCATCACAGGGACACGTGGACAAGTCTCCAGTCCATCACAGGGACATGTGGACAAGACTCTAATCCATCACAGGGACACGTGTACAAGTCACCAGTCCATCACAGGGACACCTGGACAGGTCTCCAGTCCATCACAGGGACAGCTGGACAAGCCACCAGTACATCACAGGGACACGTGGACAAGTCTCCAGTCCATCACAGGGACACGTGGACAAGTTTCCAGTCCATCACAGGGACACGTGGACAAGTTTCCAGTCCATCACATGGACACCTGCACAAGTCTCCAGTCCATCACAAGGACACGTGGACAAGTCACCAGTCCATCACAGGGACACCTACACAAGTCTCCAGTCTATCACAGGGACACCTGGACAAGTCTCCAGTCCATCACAGGGACACGTGGACAAGTCACCAGTCCATCACAGGGACACATTTACAAGTCTCCAGTCCATCATAGGGACACATTTACAAGTCTCCAGTCCATCACAGGGACACATTTACAAGTCTCCAGTCTATCACAGGGACACATTTACAAGTCTCCAGTCTATCACAGGGACACATTTACAGGTCTCCAGTCTATCACAGGGACACATTTACAGGTCTCCAGTCTATCACAGGGACACATTTACAAGTCACCAGTCCATCACATGGACACATGGACAAGTCTCCAGTCCATCACAGGGACACCTGGACATATCTCCAGTCCATCACAGGGACACCTGGACAAGTCTCCAGTCCATCACAGGGACACCTGGACAAGTCTCCAGTCCATCACAAGGACACATGCACAAGTCTCCAATCTATCACAGGGACACATTTACAAGTCTCCAGTCCATCATAGGAACACCTACACAAGTCACCAGTCCATCACAGGCACACGTGGACAAGTCTCCAGTCCATCACAGGGACATCTGGACAAGTCACCAGTCCATCACAGGGACACATTTACAAGTCTCCAGTCCATCATAGGGACACATTTAGAAGTCTCCAGTCCATCACAGGGACACATTTACAAGTCACCAGTTCATCACAGGGACACGTGGACAAGTCTCCAGTCCATCACAGGGACATCTGGACATGTCACCAGTCCATCACAGGGACACCTGCATAAGTCTCCAATCCATCACAGGGACATCTGAAACCTTTCAGCCTCTTTTCCCAATGATTTCAACCCGAGTGAAATGGCTGTAGAGCTTCTGTTCAACCGTTAACAAACCCATGGCATCATCTTCATGGAGCTTGGTGGTGTCACGCTCCACAAAACTTCGTAGGTGCATCTTTGAAACCTCTCCTGCTCGTCTACAATTGAACACAATGACCTGTGCAAGTGTAACTTTTGCAAGTTCTACATAAGTCTGAGGGCTGGCATCATCTTTCAAGGTGCTAAATGCATTTTCTCCTGATTTATTCAGATGCTGATGCAGAAGCTTAACATCTTCAGTGAATGATAATGTTAATGGCTTATTGGACTTGGCATGATTTATGTACTTGGCATGATTTATAGTGCTCAAGGCACTATGAGACACCATCTCTGACCATTCCTCAGTGTGAGGTGCTGCATTCAGCTCAGTCTCATAAATAGCACCCTCTCACAGTGGACCAACCAGTTTGCTGATAGCCAAAACCAGTTGCTCACATGATCAAGGAGGACCTGCGAACTGGTTGAACCACTGTGAGCGGGTGCTATTTATAAGACTGAGTTGAATACAGCATTACAGCATGCAGTCTCCAGTCCATCACAGGGACACATGGACAAGTCACCAGTCCATCACATTGACACCTGGACAAGTCACCAGTCCATCACAGTGACACCTGGACAAGTCTCCAGTCCATCACAGTGACACCTGGACAAGTCACCAGTCCATCACAGTGACACCTGGACAAGTCTCCAGTCCATCACAGTGACACCTGGACAAGTCACCAGTCCATCACAGTGACACCTGGACAAGTCTCCAGTCCATCACAGTGACACCTGGACAAGTCACCAGTCCATCACAGTGACACCTGGACAAGTCTCCAGTCCATTACAGGGACACGTGGACAAGTCTCCAGTCCATCACAGGGACACATGGACAAGTCACCAGTCCATCACAGGGACACCTGCACAAGTCTCCAGTCCATCACAGGGACACGTGGACAAGTCTCCAGTCCATCAAAGGGACAAGTCTCCAGTCTATCACAGGGACTCGTGGACAAGTCACTAGTCCATCACAGGGACACCTGCACAAGTCTAAAGGCTATCAAAGGGACACGTGGACAAGTCTCCAGTCCATCACAGGGACACGTGGACAAGTCTCCAGTCCATCACAGGGACACTTGGACAAGTCTCTAGTCCATGACAAGAACACCTGGACAAGTCTCCAGTTTATCACAGGGACATGTGGACAAGTCTCCAGTCCATGACAGGGACACCAGGACAAGTCACCAATCCATCACAGGGACATGTGGACAAGTCTCTAGTCCATGACAGGGACACCTGGACAAGTCTCCAGTCCATCACAGGGACACTTGGACAAGTCTCCAGTCCATCACAGGGACACTTGGACAAGTCTCCAGTCCATCACAGGGACACGTGGACATCACAAGTCCATCACAGGGACACGTGGACATCACAAGTCCATCACAGGGACACGTGGACATCACCAGTCCATCACAGGGACACCTGCACAAGTCTCCAGTCCATCACAGGTAGACGTGGACAAGTCTCCAGTCCATCACAGGGACACATGGACAAGTCTCCAGTCCATCACAGGGAGACATGGACAAGTCTCCAGTCCATCACAGGGACACATGGACAAGTCTCCAGTCCATCACAGGGACACATGGACAAGTCTCCAGTCCATCACATGGACACATGGACAAGTCTACAGTCCATCACAGGGACACATTTACAAGTCTCCAGTCCATCACAGGGACACGTGGACAAGTCACCAGTCCATCACAGGGACACCTGCACAAATCTCTAGTCCATCACAGGGACACCTGGACAAGTCCAAGTCAACAGTCCATCACAAGGACACCTGCACAAATCTCCAGTCCATCACAGGGACACCTGGACAAGTCTCCAGTCCATCACAGGGAGTATCTAGAAGATACACAATATACATGACTCAAACTAAACAAAAGATCCTACTTAAATAGATTCAGAAGCAAATAATCTTTCTTTGAAGCAGGTTTTAAGAACACTATTCTACTCAAATTTTAATCCTGAAGTCCTTTAAATTAAGGTGATCACCAAAGAGCTCTACAAAGCATTGTGCCTCATTTCAACTAAAGGTGAAGCTCAACTTAAAAAAAGAAAGAAAAAACTAATTATGATACCTTTAAGCAAACATATTACTAGAACAATTTTTGCCTTTTTCAACAACCTGAAAATCAATCCTCTGAATTACTTTGAAAATGATTGAGTTCAAGTTTTGTTGAGTCTCTTCGCACAACATAAATCTTGATCCCATCGGTTCTTCTCCTACAGTTTGGTCAGGGTGAGCAGAAACCTGTAGAGAAGACACCAAATGAGTCATTAAGATTCATTTAATATTAACTTCAAGTTAGAACACTATACAGTAACAATAAGAGCTACGGTAAAGCTAGACAAGTTGTTTGGCAATACTATTTTAAGCAAGGTCCTACTGATTGCCAACAATATTACTCTACAGTCATCTACACACAGTCCTCAGAATGCAGTCCCCTGACAGGAACAAGCATTGCGGGGACTGTGTCTACTCTCCCAAAAACCCATGTCCACTAAAATACCTGTCAGACAAATTAGATAGATTTTCAAGTCAGAAAGCTGTTCACCTGTGGTTCAAGAGATGAGGATAGTGATCCCATCGGTTCTTCTCCTACAGTTTGGTCAGGAGGAGCAGAAACCTGTGGAGAAGACACCAAATGGTCAGGGTGAGCAGAAACCTGTGTAGAAGACACCAAATGAGTCATTAAGATTCATTTAATATTAACACCAAGTTAGAACACTATACAGTAACACTGTGTAAAGAGCTACGGTAAAGCTAAACAAGCTGTTTGGCAATACTATTTTAAGCAAGATCCTGCTGATTGCCAACAATATTACTCTACAGTCATCTACACACAGTCCTCAGAATGCAGTCCCCTGACAGGAACAAGCATTGCGGGGACTGTGTCTACTCTCCCAAAAACCCATGTCCACTAAAATACCTGTCAGACAAATTAGAAAGATTTCAAAGTCAGAAAGCTGTTCACCTGTGGTTCAAGAGATGAGGGTAGTGATCCCATCAGTTCTTCTCCTACAGTTTGGTCAAGATGAGCAGAAACCTGTGGAGAAGACACCAAATGAGTTATTAAGAATTATTTAATATTAACTTCAAGTTAGAACACTATACAGTAACACTGTGTAAAAAGCTATGGTAAAGCTAGACAAGTTTGGCAATACTATTTTAAAAAGTTCTTACTGATTGCCAACAATATTACTCTACAGTCATCTACACACAGTCCTCAGAATGCAGTCCCCTGACAGGAACAAGCATTGCGGGGACTGTGTCTACTCTCCCAAAAACCCATGTCCACTAAAATACCTGTCAGACAAATTAGAAAGATTTTCAAGTCAGAAAGCTGTTCACCTGTGGTTCAAGAGATGAGGATAGTGATCCCATCGGTTCTTCTCCTACAGTTTGGTCAGGAGGAGCAGAAACCTGTGGAGAAGACACCAAATGGTCAGGGTGAGCAGAAACCTGTGTAGAAGACACCAAATGAGTCATTAAGATTCATTTAATATTAACACCAAGTTAGAACACTATACAGTAACACTGTGTAAAGAGCTACGGTAAAGCTAAACAAGCTGTTTGGCAATACTATTTTAAGCAAGATCCTGCTGATTGCCAACAATATTACTCTACAGTCATCTACACACAGTCCTCAGAATGCAGTCCCCTGACAGGAACAAGCATTGCGGGGACTGTGTCTACTCTCCCAAAAACCCATGTCCACTAAAATACCTGTCAGACAAATTAGAAAGATTTCAAAGTCAGAAAGCTGTTCACCTGTGGTTCAAGAGATGAGGGTAGTGATCCCATCAGTTCTTCTCCTACAGTTTGGTCAAGATGAGCAGAAACCTGTGGAGAAGACACCAAATGAGTTATTAAGAATTATTTAATATTAACTTCAAGTTAGAACACTATACAGTAACACTGTGTAAAAAGCTATGGTAAAGCTAGACAAGTTTGGCAATACTATTTTAAAAAGTTCTTACTGATTGCCAACAATATTACTCTACAGTCATCTACACACAGTCCTCAGAATGCAGTCCCCTGACAGGAACAAGCATTGCGGGGACTGTGTCTACTCTCCCAAAAACCCATGTCCACTAAAATACCTGTCAGACAAATTAGAAAGATTTCCAAGTCAGAAAGCTGTTCACCTGTGGTTCAAGAGATGAGGATAGTGATCCCATCGGTTCTTCTCCTACAGTTTGGTCAGGATGAGCAGAAACCTGTGGAGAAGACACCAAATGAGTCATTAAGATTCATTTAATATTAACTTCAAGTTAGAACACTATACAGTAACACTGTGTAAAGAGCTATGGTAAAGCTAGACAAGTTGTTTGGCAATACTATTTTAAGCAAGGTCTTACTGATTGCCAACAATATTACTCTACAGTCATCTACACACAGTCCTCAGAATGCAGTCCCCTGACAGGAACAAGCATTGCGGGGACTGTGTCTACTGTCCCAAAAACCCATGTCCACTAAAATACCTGTCAGACAAATTAGAAAGATTTCCAAGTCAGAAAGCTGTTCACCTGTGGTTCAAGAGATGAGGGTAGTGATCCCATCAGTTCTTCTCCTACAGTTTGGTCAGGGTGAGCAGAAACCTGTGGAGAAGACACCAAATGAGTCATTAAGATTCATTTAATATTAACACCAAGTTAGAACACTATACAGTAACACTGTGTAAAGAGCTATGGTAAAGCTAGACAAGTTGTTTGGCAATACTATTTTAAGCAAGGTCCTACTGATTGCCAACAATATTACTCTACAGTCATCTACACACAGTCCTCAGAATGCAGTCCCCTGACAGGAACAAGCATTGCGGGGACTGTGTCTACTCTCCCAAAAACCCATGTCCACTAAAATACCTGTCAGACAAATTAGAAAGATTTTCAAGTCAGAAAGCTGTTCACCTGTGGTTCAAGAGATGAGGATAGTGATCCCATCGGTTCTTCTCCTACAGTTTGGTCAGGAGGAGCAGAAACCTGTGGAGAAGACACCAAATGGTCAGGGTGAGCAGAAACCTGTGTAGAAGACACCAAATGAGTCATTAAGATTCATTTAATATTAACACCAAGTTAGAACACTATACAGTAACACTGTGTAAAGAGCTACGGTAAAGCTAAACAAGCTGTTTGGCAATACTATTTTAAGCAAGATCCTGCTGATTGCCAACAATATTACTCTACAGTCATCTACACACAGTCCTCAGAATGCAGTCCCCTGACAGGAACAAGCATTGCGGGGACTGTGTCTACTCTCCCAAAAACCCATGTCCACTAAAATACCTGTCAGACAAATTAGAAAGATTTCCAAGTCAGAAAGCTATTCACCTGTGGTTCAAGAGATGTCAATGAATGGGGACATTTTATTGTTGAATCCAGACTGATCAATTCTTCATTGGGAACACACTTTAAAAAAAAAAAAATAATAATAATATACAAAAATAGAATACATATTAAGTTTATGACATTTTAAATCATAAAGCAGAAAGGCATAATAGGTAGGCTTTGATTAAATTAATAGATGCAGAGCTTAGACAGATCTACACAGAGTCTCTCGCTCAGGCCTGCGCGTGCACAGCACCTGTGAGAAGACACCGTAGTCTAAATAAAGTGGATAAAACGCACGCAAATACACATGTATAAAGCCCCCAAAATCACGTACACTTGCTTCCCGATACATGAAGGAAGGCACAGTCTCACGGTCTCACACTCAAACGACCAGACTGCTAGACAGAGGTGGATTGAAGAGAGATTCAATTGATTCAACCAATTATGGTAAGAAGTTTAGTTTTTCTTTAAGCAAAAGTTATAATTGCTGTAATCTGTTATGGAGAATATTTAAACTCCTTTTATAGTAATTTCTATATAAATCAGAATGTGCTAAGCAGTGGTTTCCTAGTGGGGAAATGATTTAAGCTCTTTTTAAGTAGAAAAATGTTATCTCTTTGATGGTTGTGGGTTTTGATGCAAATTTGATTCAAGCTTGTTGGTGGTCTTTTTGTGCTGATTGCTGTGAGTTGCTGAAGAAAAAGTGTTTAAACTCCTTGTTGGCAAAGAAAGGAACATGCATACCTGTTTCAAACAAATTAGAAAGTTTCTGGGTTGTGAGAAAGTGTTGATTCATTGGATTGAGAGGAAACAGTGTTTTTCATGAAAAGAAACTGCAGGTTTCACTCACTCACACACCAGATAAAAAGTTATCTTCAGGAGAGTGAAAGTAGCAGGCTTATTTCCTCATAGGGAGCTAGCTGAACACCTAGTATCTGACTTTTTGTATGCCTTGCATGCATCTTATAGTAACTTATCTTTGTGTGGTAATTCTCTGACGGCTCTGTGGTTGTTAAAGTTTGCAGTGACCCACTGAGCACAGGCCAGCACCTCCACACACAAACTCCACAGACAGAGAAAAACAAGCTCTTATCAGAACAAGTCTGCTCATTATTCGCAGCTGCAGAGGAGTGAAGCTGTAGATGAGTTTTGGAGTATTCTAAATAAATGAATCTATCATATAAAACCGATTTAGATAGAAGCCTTTTTATTTTTATTCTTTTATTACGCTTAAAGCCTGTGAGAAGTGATGTGATATATGTTTTCTTTTATGATTCACGGTAAACCAAAGAGGTTCTCCACTGCTGGGTATTGAAAAATGGTTTTAAATATTACATAGCACCTTAAAAGAGTGTTTTTTCCACAGTTTGGGTAAATGTAGGTAAAAGTTGAGGATCTGGGTGAAAGTTTAAACCTGTCTGACCAGACTCTCGTGTGAAGGGAGGGTGAGAGCGAAGGAGAGACATTATGTCATTGTTCAGTGAGGGCTGAGAGGAGGTGTAAAAAAGTTACTTCATCATTAACCAATGAGTACTAACAAAATGATGTAATCCTCCGATGGGGGGAGCAGAAAAAGCCCAGTTTCCTTATAAAAGATGAAAGTCAGAGAAGAAATTTTGCTGAGTTTTTTGGACCCCTGAAGAATTCTTGTGGATTATAACTGAACTCTCTGAAAGCTGAAAAGAAGAAGATTGGATTATCTGAAAAAGGGTTTTTCTTTTTTGATCAACAAAGAATACTTTTTACCTCTCAGCCCGGATATTTCCAATTTCTTCACAATTTGGACTGGCTTCAGAGATGGAATAATTTTCCTATTCTTTTGGAAATCCCTTGTGGCACTTTCTGACAAGAAAAAGGTAGGATAAACTTCCCAGTTCTATCCACAAACTAAATTTATATTAAAATTAAATTAACATGACAGCAAAAAGCCACTTCTTGGAGGAAGACGAAAAATCAGTTACAGAGATTCCTCTGTTGATGAAAGATTAAAGTAATTTTGGCAGAACCGAGCACTGACGGCCTGCTGCTAGGCTGATTATGTTTGAGGGACACAGTGTACTTTTTATCTCCGCTCTGCTGTTGGGGAATTCCCGTCAGCTCGAATGAGCAATGATGGATTAAAAGCTGCTTTGTTTGTGGAATACTGTTTTTCCTGATCTGGAAATATTTTTGTGGAACAAAACAACATTTCTGGATAAAATTCAACATTAATTATGGAATACAACTGGTTGAAGATGCTGAAGTCATGAGGAATTAGTTGAATTTGCTGGATACTTTAAGAAGATTGGATTGATTCAAAAGGAGTTTACTCCAGGACGAAAGAAGTGTTTTTGCGGCATTGGGATCTGCTCTGACGGGTCCTGGCTTATCAGCTTGTTTAAGCTAAGGGAACACCGCTTCTGACGCCCTGGTTGTCAGTACCGCAGAGCAGATGTTAGAAGACCTTGAAGAATTATATTGTGGAAAGAAGACTTGGATTAATGCCTGCATTCGGAGAGCTGATTGATTTTAAATCTGGAAAAGTTTAAAGAGAAGTTTTGTGCGTCGAGAGAGACTGCAGCAAGCTGAATGTTTGGAAAACAATCTTTGATGGATTAAAGCTGATTTTGCAGGATTGGAAAGTCTTTGATGGATTAAAGCTGATTTTGCAGGATTGGAAAGTCAGTTATTGGTTTCGGGTTACCCGGTCTGACCACGGAGTGAGACCTGCCAGCTAGAAGCTGACTGTCCTTGGATGAAAAGCCAGGAGAACACGATGTTCTAATTTTAACCTCAGGCCTGCTTTGAAGGCCTTGCTCATCAGCATCGCAGAACAACTGAATGGATTACAATATCTTTGAATGGATAACACTTTTGAGGAATAATTGATTTTGCCTGGGAGGATTACCAGATTTTTTAGCCCTAAACAGTTTTGATGGATTACAACTGGGATTTTTAACACGACAGAATCACCTGGAGGTTTTTCTGTAGAAAAAACAAGATCTCCTGATGGGATTAAGTTTTCTGGTGGAAATAAAAACACAAGTTGGAACACAACAAGATTAACTGGATGGAATTGAATATATTTAATTGGAATCAGATTATAGTAGAATAAACCGACATTGTTGAAGAGTATACAAATTATTGATTGGAGTAGAACTCAATTCAATTAAAGCTAAAAACACATTAAAACCCAGCGTGTGGAAGACATCTTTGGTGAGCTGTGAATCATTTTATCTCTTAAATGCAAATCATGTAACCTGATTAAATCTTTTCTGTAGTAAGTAGTGCTTATGCTGTTAAATCCCCTGCAATTAAATATTAAAGAATATAAAACGTACAAATTTGGATTTTTCATTCGACTCACCTTGATATTAAATGATGGGAAACTTGGTTCAAAGATAACAACAAGATTATTGGAGGTTTTAAATGGTTGTGTTAGCCAAAAAGAGTAAAACAATATCCTGGAACCTTATTTTCCTAGGTTCTAAAACTAACCAGACGGATAACAATAACTATCTACAAAGAGGTAAAGGCTGTCGTGAATGCATGTTTCTCCGTGGGATACGATCTGACTCCATTCTGCTAAGTCGGGCTATCGGCGGGGTGTAACGAGGATATGACATTGCAAATCGGAGACAGTGAACAGTCTGGGTGAATTTACCTCGTCTCAGCCTTAATTCTAACTAATCTTGAGACATATCGGGTAATACTCGTGTGCAAGGATAAAAGTTAAACAACCCGTTACTGGAGAGGCTGGAGTGAGGACTTGTCGCAAGATCCTGCGGCTAACCTCACTCACGTAGAATTAACATGGCGCCCAACGTGCTTAAAGCATAAAGAACTCAAGATAACAAGGCGTGCATCAGTGGACTGACCGAGCGCCAAACCACAACTCTCCTAGGGTAGAGGAGTTGTAGCACGGCAGGACTAGCTACCAGCTAAGTACCCCTATACTACTAGGCAGTGGTGGGGTAAGTGGGGCTTACTAAGGACTACTGACCATGGTTCAAACGGTAAGTTAAGCAGACAGTCTGTTCCCATCCGAAGCGCAAGGTATAGAGTCCGGGAGGCTCTGAGGAACAGAGACGGCAAAAACGAAGAATGGCCACAGGAGTGGCAACAGTAGGTCTGGTGGACCAGTCCAAAATCAACGATCCAACTGTACCAAAACCCGAGTTAGCAACAGCAGCTACGATGGAGGAGCAAACCAAAACGGACAATCCAAACCAACAGAAACCTGAACCAGTAGGAGAAACCGGAGGGCAATCACTACAGGTCCTTTTCTATGGCCAAGGTTTTACAACTTGGCATCCTCTTGTTCAGCAAATGTTCAGAGAAAGTAACCCTATGGTGAGTGATACGATTCTACAACAAAACCTGAGGGAATACATGAAGGACAAAGGTGTACTCTACTGTATATTAATGAAACATGGCTGTCAGATGATAGTATTAAAAGACCCAGCAAAAATAAAAAACAAAGCAGAAATTAAATTGTGGCTAAAATGGTGGGTGCAACAGATTGAAGCACCAAGAAGTGGACTTATAAACACAGTGATCAGCCCGACGATCGACTACGACCCTTTGGTGAAAATGTTAGCCAAAGCCACAGGACTCCACGGGTATACCTTGGGTGCCAAGACTAAAGCGGCCTCAATGTTTAGTGAATATGAAGAAGAGCTAGCCAGGATGGGGCTATACAAACAGCGAATGAAAGACAGAGGTCTTGAGCCAACGAGTGCACGAGCTTCTGAAACAAACTCTCCGGGGGATTCAGAAGGAGATATTGATCCGACAGAGGGGCAAGAGACCAGCGAGTTAAAAACTGGACAAACAAAACCCCTTTCCTCATGGGCCGACACCACAATCGGAGTGAAACCAGATATGAGAGGTGTTAGTGGAATGGGTGGACCGATAAACCCAGCATCTCACCTAAACCCTGACCACTGGGGCTCTAGAACGAACTTGGACCAATACAGAAACACCTCTACCTATAACTCTGATTCCGGTGCAAGCGGAAAAGAGAAAATGGGTAATCTTGGGTCCTGGGCCACTAACCCAGAGACAAGAGATGAAACTGAATGGAGCCCAGATGATGGGCAATATGAAAGAAGAGCTCGGGGCGGCATGGATGATCTTGCACAGAGCTTGGTGAAACAGATGGGAAAACAGTGGGTGAGAGACGAAGAGTGGGGTAGAGGATTCCTGCGTAGATTGTCGTTTGGTAATCGACAGGTAGGTACTGACCAGGACCCCTCAGGAGTAACCAGAGAGGCATACAAGAAATGTACGGCAAAAGAGAACCATCTTGAATCACGACATAAACCCAGTTTTGGTCATAAGGGTGAGGACAAGAAAACTTTAGTGGCCCCGGAGAGGACATCTCATCAGGACTTGGGAGCAAGACCAAAAAGCTGTTCTCATCATGGGCAAGGAGATAAAGAACAAAATCCTAAGCGCCGAAGTGAAACGCCAAGACCCCTGATGAAGAAGACCCTCCGAGCAGTGCCCGAGGAGGCTCAGGTCATAAACTTCCAAAATGGATTTAAAGTATATAGACTGATCGGAAATCCTTGGACTTTGGATGCTGATGGGTTATTGATATTCACGGACCACCAATTCAAGGTTCACAATGCCACCTTTAAGAGGATCCTGCACAAGTTAGCTGGCCAAGAATACCAATGTGAACTAGAACAGTTATGGGCACAAACGGTAGGTTCCGAGCCAAACGTGAGCCTGACAAGCGGTGCTAACCTCTCATATTATGCCATTATACATGTGCCAATTAGAAGCTATAAAGAGGCAGGAAGTAATGACGGGTATATGAAAACTATGGTAGAAGCCCTCGAGAAGGGGGTAAACCTAGCAATCACACACAACCTCAGGCGCGTAGTAGTGAGCATAGATGGGTTGCGGTCCCACGATCTTCAGTGGGAAATAGCTGAATGTGTTGCTGTCAATGCATCAACATATCTGGCGAAAGGAATGCCGGTCGAAGCCACGCTACGGGAACTGGTTGTAGTGACTCCCACTCACCTGCATGAAGACCGGAGAGCAAGGGTGCTGGCAACAATAACAAAGAAAGAAAAGGAGCCGAACATAGGACCCTTGAAATCTGGGGTAGAGAATGGAGAAAAACCATCAAGGTCACAAGATGCATGGAAAACAAAGATGGCCATAACTAAACCCTCAGGGAAAGATCTAGTCACCAGAAAAAGGAGGAGTGGAGCAGATCCAATAGAAGAAAAGTTGGAGCACAGCCCGCTCAAAACAATAGAACCATTGATTGCGGACAGTGAAGAGAGCAATGACGAAAGCACCCAGGAGGAACCAGACGCAGGTCTGAGTCAGGAAAGCACTGATGCTGAGGATACTGCTAGCTTAGAATCAACAGCGGGTCAATCGGGCCTACCAACTAAGTTACTGAGGGCTGGGCAAAGAAGAGGACGAAAGAAAGCAGTTGCAATAATGGATGTATACAAGGCGTCGGAGAAAATGGCTAGAGACCTAAGATGGGGTCCTATACAAACCCGTGATGGACGCCGTGCCCACATTCCTGAAGCTGACCAGAATTTTTATGAAATTCCATCAGTGTGGGCAGGCAGGTTGGTTGAAAGAGTGGGATTGACAGTTGAGGCCACCTTGGGAGAGTGGGCTAACATTTTAATGATGCCTACATTCCCTACCTTGGCTGCTCACCAACCACTAACAAGCAATTTCAGAACAGCTTATGTAGCGATAGTGCATGATGTACTGTTGAGGAGAATGAAAAAGGCTGCTTACAAATATGCCAAGGACACAGGTATGAACACGAGAAATGAGATATCAGATGATGGAGAGGAGGTGCCTGGTGGAGAAGGGGTAGATCAGTCGTACTACGAGTCTCATTCAGTCCCGGAACCTCGGCGAGCTGAACAAAGCCAAATCTCCAGCTCGGATGCCGACAGTTATCGTGAGTACAAAATGCTGAAATCCTTGGTAAGACAAAAATGGCCTGTGGAAACTGTTGAGGAGTACATTAAAGACGTGTGGCCTATGGTAACCAGCTCCACCAAATGTGATGCAGCTAGAAAACTGTGGCTGGGTCATGTCACCACAAACCCAGTTGGCAAAGAAGAGTCAGCCCAGAAACACTATGAAAGGCTAGTTCTAGAGGATCTAGATGATGAGGATTCTCAGATCCAACGGGCAAAAGCACGCATGGATCAAGGACAACGACTCACATTAGTCTGGTATCAACTCAAACGAACAATTCCTCCAAAGAAATTTGTTAAAGCTCTGAGAGCTGTGACAAGGGGGAGAAGAGGAGAAGTGACCTTTGCTAGAATGCCCAATGAGACCTTGATAACCCAAATTGATCGGGCAGTAAAGTCTTATGATCTAGAACAACAGTTTTGGGATGAAAAGAGAAAACACGAGTTGAAACGGAGCCTTTTGTTTGAGGAGGGGTCCTCAAAATCAGTAACAATGAATCCCAAGTGACTGTCAGAGTGTTGTAGACTGTCACCTTGTGGGCTCAGATGTCCTTGAACCAAGACTTCACTGCAAGCTTGGCTGTATGCCGAATTATCTGTCCCACAGGACAGTACAGCGTCATCGGTGTGGGACCCTTGGATCACCACACCTCCCTCTACCGGTGGTAGGTAGTGTTCAGTGAGTGCTGAAGGTGTCAGCTCGCAGAGGAGGTCCTCGTGATGGGCCAGAGTCTGGTCCAACTGTTGAGTCTCCTCTGTCTCACCTGTAGTTGAAGGTTCACTTACCGGGTCTGTGGTCCTGGTTGGGGAATCCCATGTGACCTCAGCGGTACCTGTTGTTAGACAGTCAGTGTCCTGACCTTGGGGAGGTACCACGAATGGCAGTGGACTGCTCACTGTGGCCCACATTGTCTGATTGCCATAATTTATAATCGCTTCAAAGCGATTTATAAAATCTTGGCCAACCACAAATGGAGCCCGGAGTGAGTCAAGATCAGACACATATACCGGGTGGTATAGTGACATCTCGCCAATCTGCATGTGGACCATGGCTATTAGGGTTGTTCTCGTCTTTGCGAGGCCCAGTTGATCACCATAAGTGTCTTTCACAAAGGGTATTTGCCTGCCAACATCGTTAGCGGCGGTCCTTAGCTCCTCAAACAGTTTGGCTGACATGACAGACACGTCTGAGCCGCTAACCAGGAGTGCTTCTTGCGCGAGGACCCCTTCCAATGTGAGTGGCAGGTAAGCTCTCTTAGCTATCCCCCTTTTTATAAAGTTACACAGAAACCGTTCAGGCTTTTCCACACGTTTTTGCGTACGTGTGACTCTGTCTGTGTAATCATCGTCGCTGTCAGCATCATGATGGCTGTCTGCCTCATGACCTTCAGGATGTGGATTTTCAGCAATTTGCTTGCTGTCAGCATCTGGACTTTTAGTACGCTGATCATCAGCAATTTGTTTGCTGTCAGCATTCATGTCAGTGTTGACGTTGTTGATGTCAACTGTGTGCACTGAGTTGTTGCAAAAGGCAGTGCTGTGCGTCGCCTCATCAGGTGGAACAAGGTTGTTTGTGTTATCATCAAGGACAACGTCATACGATGTGTCAGCTTGGTCAACCACTGTAACATTCAAATCATTTGACAAACAACTCACAACCTCAGTCACGATCTTGCGCGGAGGCGCCGTTTCCATAATCTGGAGCATGTGTGACTCATTGCATGTCTCAAACTGTGCAGTTCGAGGGGCAGGGGCAGGAGGGCCGCCTCTCGTGGGTACATGTCGGGACAGACCACTTTTCAAAGGGTCACGGTTCCCAGACATCAACTTCTCTCGAAGTTCACCCACTGTGAGACCTAGGTGAGAACTCTTTTGGTTCGATCTGAACCATCTTGGTTCATCTAGAGAGCGAACACCTACCTTGTGTGGTTCTCTGCTCCTCTCAAGGTTTTCAACCTGAGGTGCAGGGGGTTCAGAACTCCTACAGCTCGTAGCACCATGCTGATGTATGTTATTATGAAAAACCTGTGACCTCTCGCACTTTGAAGGAGAGGGAACCTCTACTACTTCCTGCGAGTGGGATGTGACCTTTTGACCTGTACAACCCTCTGATGGTATCCTAGGTTGTATTTCGGCCTCAAAAACTGACGCAGCATATTGTCTTATCACCTCCATGGAATCTTTTTTGCAATCAACCTTGAAATGAACACATTTCATTTGAAAAGGCATAAGATTCATAATGAAAAGACGTTTAAACTCCATATTTTCCTCTAATCCAGGAATAGTTTTTCCCCCGGAGTAGACCGAGATTAGCCTGTCGTAGAATGACAGGGGATTTTCCCACTTATCCTGACGGACGTTCCTAGCAGCTAAGTAATTAGCATACGATGAGGCAGATTCCCCCAAAATGCGGGGAGCACGGGCAGGAATCCCAAGGCCCCCATCCATCCATCTAGGATAGATAGGAGAGGAGCCCCCCTCAGGTGGTTCACCTGTTTGAACGTCCATCTGTGTACTGATTTTCTGCGAAAAACCAAGTAAAGTGGGTCTCATATCGCAGCCTGCAAATATGCACAGTGTATGAGCTGCTCAGAAAACATCCAAGATGTTAAATGAAATAAGTCAGTGATGTTTAGTAATTTGTCGACCTGTCACAAGGTCAAACAAAAACGGCTGTCGTTGTGAGATTTTTTGTGAAAAACCAAGACAAAAGAAGCCTCATGTGTGTTATTTTAAACTTGCAGTTTAAAATAAAAATAAAAACAGTTTGTTTTGCACAGAATCAATGATAAAAGTGTCAAATTTTATCAACAACAGACATGTCTGTATCAAATCTGTGTAACTGTCCTGCCATCAACATTTGATTATATGTGAAAATCAAATTAAAGTGTGCTGTGAGTACAATATTCTTAAAATGTTTCCCGTTTAAAACAGGAACAGTTACCATGTACTGTACACATTACAGGAAGACTGCGTCTTCTAATGTAACCAGCAGGGGTCACAGCGCTGGAAGTGAGTTTATCACAGCGACTGTAATTTCTCTATCTGACCGCTATAGAGGCGCTGTTATCACCAGTGAGCGCAGCCGTAGCTTTCAGCCCACACAGACATCCAACACGGATGAAAAGCATCAATCAGACAGATCTAAAGCGTAACGTGATAAGCTCTAGAACCCAGGCTCACAAAACGAAATCATGTGAGCAAAATCGGTTGACTGTGAAACCCTTTAAACTGCGTTTAAAAGAAATAAGGTCGGTCCTCATAAAACCGGCAAAATCGGTGTCACGTGACCTGGTCACATGGCGATCGGCAGTTTTTCAGAGCAACCGGCTCTGTCCACCCACTAAAATCCCAAAAACACCGCGATTAAACAGTCTTTTCAAAGACAGTAATGGACAAACAAACACGGAAACTCGTTTGGGACAAGCAGCTGTGAAGTGAAAGTTGACGAGGAGCGGGGCTTCACCCACTGCGCATGCGTCAACACATACAGCGTAATCGACCAATCACAGCGAAGACAGAACTGTAGTTCTAAAACCCAAGTGTTCATGGGAAATTGTGTCTTCCAAACCTAACGCCACCCACTAGTGACGTGCCGTTCGAGCGGTGCGTTCACGGACCTGCGGTCTTTTGAACTCTAGCGAGGAACGGACTTTTCAACGTTCTAAAACAGTCATAAATATCGCAAAACACCGCGGTTAAGCCAGTCTTCGACGATATCACGTGCATAGAACTCAAACAAAACAAATAAACTGTTAGAAATGTGTGCAAAAATGAATCTGACAACCAGAGTCTACAGAAACCAACGTTCTTGAACACAACACACAATGGACCAATCACAGCGTTTTAAGCAGCCATCTTGTCTCTCGGTACCGTTTAGCTTATAGCTCGACCCAAGGTTCTGGACTCTCTTCCACAAAATAAACGTATTTTTACACCGCAGAAAATACTGTCAATGAGCTGAAACACAACCAAGCTAACCCTCACGCCCCCAGGGGAGGCAGCACTCTTACTGTGTACAACAACGGACTTTACGTCAAACGGAACCGGACTACATCCGGTCCAAGCGAGTGGGTTTTCCCGAACCTCGGCAAACACGTTGTAACAGATTAGGTAAAATGGAGCAGCAAAGAGTGAAACAGACGTTTAACAGTAAATCGCAGATGTAAGAAAATGAAGCAGGATCGTGACACGGCGGTCACAACAATGAAAAAATGCAGGCAGCCTCGTGACACGTAATGAAACGTCTCACAAGCACAGACAAAACATTTATCACGCACCCGCTCCAAGCATACGCTCAAATGTGAATGAAAAATAATTCTAACGGGAAAATAATCCAGACAATGCCACAATTAGCAACTCCCGGACACTCACCAGCCAAAACCACTCTATAAGTCCACAACCAGGATGCAAACTAATGCCAACAAACACCGTCAACAAAAATAAGCTACAAAAACAACTTATCAATTTAATCTTTCAGAAGACCGTCACGGGCCACCAATATGTAACAATATAGGAGTTATTAGTCAGTTTACTGACTTACCTATAGTTTAGACGTGCAAGTCTGAGCAGACTTTATCTGCACAAACTTGCCACCAAGTTCACGGGGTCTCAACTTTTTCAGAATAAATCAACAAATCTAACGATGTGATTAGCCAGTAATGTAATTTCACGCTTAGACTTCAATTTATGTTGGTCTACCAAAAGAATAGACCTTTTATTGAAACTATCACAAAAATTACATAAACATTTGTATCGATATTAGCTCTGATTTAATAACTACGTTGACAAGAATTCAAATTAAAACAAACAGACAATTAAAACTTAACTGTTGGCACAAAACTTGACAGATTAAATACTTATGAAAAATAAGAAATAGGAGGAAGGAGATGAATGGAAGCTAAGTTAACGGAAGTTAATTATTTTGAAAACAACCAGGGTGGCAAGCTTTCCCATACGGATCTCAGCTGGGCTTCCCACACGTTCAGGACACAATCAACGCCTCGTTACCTGTTGACGATACGTCTTGGAGATAAGAGTTGAGGTTTGTGGACACTAACGGACTGTGTTCCCACACGTTCAGGACACAATCAACGCCTCGTTACCTGTTGACGATACGTCTTGGAGATAAGAGTTGAGGTTTGTGGACACTAACGGACTGTGTTGTCCAGTTCACGCCCAGATGACCTCCGCGCGTGTGAGCTGATTCAGACGAGTGAGAAGAACCGCTTCTCCCGGCAGGAACAGACTCCAATCGCACTGGTTGAACTTTCAAAATAAAACTTTAGAAAACAAATTCTTCAGAAAGGAGAGTGAATGGATCAAAGTAAGGCTTTACTATGATCCCCGCTGAGACGTGGGTCGTTGACATATGACCGGGACGTCTCCAGCTTTCAGAGAGGAGAGACAGGTTGACCGT
>JBBPBX010020052.1:17873-43785 GCA_038048925.1 Garcialebias charrua | reverse complement strand
TTGTGGGTTGACCACGCTCCACACAGTGAGCATCCCAACCCCGCCTGATGCTCCACCTGCATTTGTCAGACAATACAAGATTCCTCTGGCAGCACATCAACCTATCAGGGAAATCATTAATGACCTGTTAGGAAAAGGTATCATCCGATACTGTAACAGCACTTACTCTGCGCCTTTATGGCCGGTGTTAAAACCAAATGGTAAGTGGAGACTTACTATAGACTACAGAAAGCTAAACAAACAAGTTCCCTTATCCAGATGGCCTATGACGCAGCTCCAACAGGAATTGCCCAAGGTCACCAATGGTAGGTACTTTTCGACCCTCGACATCGCCTCTGGTTTTTGGACCATTCCTGTGCGCGACGAGGATCAATACAAACTAGCTTTCACTTTTGGTGGCCGTCAATACACCTTTAACAGGTGTCCCTTTGGCTACGCTAACTCACCTGCAGAGTTCAACATCTTCCTGAACAAAGCATGTCCAGACGCCCACGAGCGTGGGACACTGATTTATGTGGACGATGTCCTTTTGAGGCAGCCAACACTGGACTCACATTTGGCTGAGATCGACCACGTTCTGAATCAGCTAACAACTGCTGGTGCTAAAATATCACTGTCGAAATGCCAGTGGTGCAGAACCAAGGTGGATTACGTTGGCCTACTTGTAGGTCCAGACGGAGTACAACCACAACTGACTCGCACCCAAGGCCTTGACAATCTCAAAGTCCCCACCAATCTCAAAGAACTACAAAGTTTTCTTGGCGTGTGTAACTACTCGAACCAGTTCATAGAGAACTATGCAGACCTTGCAAAGCCACTGACTGAACTCCTAAAGAAAGACGTTCCATTTGTCTGGACTGACAAACAGCAGCAGGCAATGAACGCTCTTATAAACAGGATTAAGTCAGCCCCATGTTTAGTCTACCCAGACTACAACAAAGAGTTTTACTTGGAAGTGGGCTTCTCAGCTCATTGCATAAGTGCAGGTCTGTACCAAATACACGACAGAGACAAACGTGTGGTAGCCTACGCCAGCAAGACGATGGCAGGCCCCGAGTTGAGATTCTCAGACTGTGAGAAAGCTCTACTGACCACAGTGTGGGCAGTAAAACATTTCTCCAGCTACATTGGTGGACAGAAAATCATTGTGGAAACACAACACCAGCCAGTGACATTCCTGAACAGCCAACGCATCAGAGATGGTGTGGTAACAAACTCACGTGTTGCAACGTGGCTCATGGCGCTTCAAAGTTTTAACCTAGACATACGTTATGGTCAAAACAAGAAGTCACATCTGGGGACAGACTTGGCACTCTGCCAAAAGTGTACACAAGATGTACCAGCGACCCAGCCGTTGGCTGAGGTAAAAACCCCAGTAACTGAAGACCCGAATCACCACTTCTTTGATGACAATATCTGCAAAGATATGACAACATTGTACGTGGATGGATCTTCATTCCTCCGCGACAAAATCTGTAGGGCAGGTGTTGGAGGGGTCCTCCTCCAAGACCAAGAACAGATTACCTTCAGCTACAAATTAGGCTCCCAGACTTCTCAGTACGCTGAGATTGCGGGAATCCTAATAGCTCTCCAGATGGTAGTAGGACGCTCCATCAAGACGCTAGTCATCTGCACTGACTCTAACTATGCTCGTTTGAGTTTCGCTTGTCACCTCGCTGTGTGGAAACAGAACGGTTTCCTAACAAGCGACAGAAAAGTGGTCAAACACAAAGAGCTTTTCATGGCATGTGATCACTTGGTGACATCACACGACTTACAGATCTACTGGAAGAAAGTTCCAGGACATTCTAGAGTCCCAGGCGATGACAAGCACTACAATGACATTGCAGATTCCTTAGCCAAAGAAGGAGCCGACGAAGGTCCTCTATGGTCCTTCGACTCCTCCTGGTTGATCAAGACTCTGTCAACACAACCTGCTGTTGAGGTTATGGCAGTCACACGTGCACAGGCCGCGGACAAACCTGCTGACAACGCAGTCTCCGTACGACCCGCACTGACTGACCCTGACATCATCCAACTACAGAAGTCGGATCCTGCTATCAACTCCATGATACTGTACCTGATTGATCCAGACAAAAACACTCCGTCTAAAGACGAACTGGATACCGATCCAGACCTTAAAGTCCTTTATCAGCTGCGCAAACAGCTAAAACTAATCAAGGGCATCCTAACTTTCGCTCATGGACCAACGTCCTCACCTGTGTTCGTGGTTCCCCATGACCAAAGGGGGGTGATGTTAGTTCATGCCCATGATCTCCCGTCCGCAGGACACAAAGGAGATAAAGCCACGCTGACGGCATTAAAACAAATTGCCTATTGGCCTGGAATGAAAAAGGATGTCAAGGACTACATTGAAGGGTGCGTGGTCTGTGGCCAGTTTCAGCCAACCAGACCACTTCACAGAGCACCACTGCAAAGCAGAGGCATTGCATTCCCATGGTCTGACCTCCAGATCGACTGGGTTGGACCACTCACTAAGAGCTCTAGAGGAAATAAATATTTTCTCACGGTAACCTGTGCATTTACCAAATGGGTAGAATGCCTACCAGCTCCTAACGACACAGCACAAACAACTGCTATGTTGTTAATGAATCATATATTCTCAAGGTTTGGACTTCCCCTTCGGGTGAACTCAGACCAAGGTACACACTTCACAGGTGAAGTGATGAAAGAACTGTGGAAGACGCTAGGCGTCAAGGCTAACTTTCATGTCGGCTACCACCCACAGGCTTCAGGCCAAGTAGAGAGAGCAAACAGAACTGTGGTGAGTATTTTGAAGAAATACGTGGCTGCAAACCACAAGGACTGGGATGTGAAACTCCCTCTGGTCCTCATGGCCATAAGAGCCACTCCACACACATCAACTGGCATCTCTCCCTTCGAGATGATGACCGGTCGACAAATGACTCTCCCTCTACACCTGTTGTACCAACCAGGCGACGCCGTCATGGCGACAGCCTACACTACACAACAATACATGAAAGATTTGAATGTACACCTCAGAAACACTTTTGCTTTCGCCCAGAAAAACCTGGAAAGGTCCGCTGAAGGACGCAAGGCGTACTATGACCAGAAGGCCTCTCACAATGAACTCCAAGTGGGAGACAGAGTCTGGTACTATACGTTCGCCCCAGCAACCGGGAAAGGAGAGTCCGGGACCGGAACTCTCGCCCGCAAACTAATGCCCAGGTGGACTGGACCTCATCTGATAACAGACAAAGTGTCCTCAGTCGTCTACGAAATCAAAATCAGCAAAGGCCGCAAAGAGCCAATTGCTAAATGGGTACATCGAAATCAGATCAAACCTTACAAGGCGTTCAATGACTCCACAAAAGACAAAGATCTCACAAACACACCGACTTCATGGGATAATAAGGTCGTCCAAACACAAGTTAGTAAATAAACTAATCAGGTTTAAACTACCATATTTCCCACCCTATAAGTCGCATTGTCCAATTTGAACTTAGAAACGCTAAGCCTAAAACCCACAACAAAAAACTAACCTTAACAACCGTTTAAATCCACGAGATTTAATTTGACCTCGGTCATAAAGTTGAGACCTGTTTTTCTTGTGTGTTGCACTTTGGAATCTGACGACAAGAGTGTGTCGAAGCAGTGAAACGTTGTTTCCTTGTTGTTTAGTCATTACTGTTGTCATTAGTTGAGATATTGTTTGGTTCTGAACACTCCCAGCCAAAAAGGTTTTGTATTAACATTGGTTAATGCATAAGATGGATTTAACTATGCCAACATGCAGTTCGTTTTGTTAAATCTCAATCGTTGAAGAGTCAATGTAGTTTAAAGCTACTCAAGGTACCATAAACTACACTGGTCTCACAATTTCTAAATTGAACCGATTCGATCGTTTCTATTCTAGATTATCTATTCATTTTGATGAGTCTCGCCATAGACTTCAAAATTTATTAGGAATACCAAATCCTACGTCGTTCGTCTAAAAGACAACAGACATTTAGATCAAACTATATTTCATTTTTATTTTAGTTTAACCTAAACTAAGTAATGAATGGAGGAATAGTTTGGAATTAGAGGCCTTCGTTACAGAAGCCCTCCAAAATTTTATAGGTACAAATCCCTATATCTAATTTTACAGAATTGATCCACCCCTTAATTGGTAATTGTAGCTGATCTAAACCATGATAGCTTACATACCAGGTGCATATAGGTAGGGCCTAATGTAAAATCCCAATCATAAGCCCACCTAAAAAACCACATAATTGCATGACACATAGAACCAGAGTGGCACTGACTGGAAACCAACCAGCCAACAACCTTCGATGTGGGGACCTGCAGCTCCAACGCTTGGTCTTCAACCTCCATCCAAGGGTCGCCTCCTCTGCGTCAATCGAGGGATCCCCTCTACATGCTGATTATGAAAACAATTGTTGCTGATCAATCAACAAAACTAACCGTTGTGGAATTACTGCTGTGGAATTACCGCTGTGGATTATAAGACTTTGTTTCCCAAAGGATAACAGACTCAGTTTTCCAAGGGAGTAAAAGCTTTTCGCTATGGGATTACCTCCGAACAGTATGGAATTTCCAAAAAACTTTATGGGATTATAATTTTGATTTTTCTTTTCCACTTGCTGGATTACTTCAAGATCAGAGACAGTTCAAGGTTTCCTTTCGTGTTGGACCTCATCCCCAAGGACTGGCGATGACTTCCAAAAGGGGGGAGATGTAATGGGCATGACCGTGTCCACTTTGATACACCTGTGTACTTTTGAACTGTTCCAGAGATGACCTTTACTGACCTCTCAGTAAAGCAAGACATTTACCACAAAATCATTCCATTAGTTGTAATCTGAGAATATAGTCACCAAAAGAGACTATTTCTATCTTTGATTTTATTCTAATGTAATCAAAAGAATAACTTTTGTCATTTTCATGATATATGTTATATGCTGTTATTCTTTAAATGTGAAACATCAATGTGTCATTTCTGCAAGTGAAAAGGTGTCAAAGTTCAGCTAAAATGTCAAACTGACTTACACTGAAATTGTTTTTGTCGAGTTTAAGCTAAAACTCTCATCTAGCGTCTGAAAGTCTCTCACTCAGATACTTTTCCTAAACAATTTCCTTCTCTGCGCTGAATTTCACCTTGAATAGTGATAACAAGTGGACCAATGAAAAAGAGACAAGTTTCTCTCCTCTCTAATTCTCTTTTAAGTTCTAACTTTTGCGGAAACGCTTCAGAGTTTGCTGAGGACCTCAATGCCCTGATGAGGTTCCCCAAAGGGCTGAATGACTACCAGTCACGCGCTAAGGACTCGTCATCCAGCTGGGACTGATAACATGCTGTTATGGGTCCACTTCGAACGAGCGTAAGCTCAAAAACTTTGTTTGTTCCTTCATGGAATAAGTTATCTTGAGCCAAAGAAACCACGACTGCCACGGCTTCTGCCGACGAAAGCAAGTATCACCGACACCGACAAGGTAAACACGTGTGGAGTCCAGCTTGGACTTGCGGGACCGACGACTCGTCAGTTCAAGGCTGATCACAGCTCTTTACCAGAACCAAGGCGGACGTCTTAAGGTAAAGGAGCCGCTGTTTGCTTGCTGGAGGTGTGATGATATCTTAGCTGGACGCGTATGGAAGAGTGTCATCTGGTTTCATAAATGCAAGATAAACTTCCTCTCTTAACCTCCCAATTCTTCTCCATCTTCCTCCTATCTCCTTTCCCTCAATTCTAAGCTGGAAACTATTTTAAGCTAAAGAGCCCACAGACTAAATATGTTAACATCCAGTATTGAAGTCTGTTGTGTTGAATTTAAGTGTGCTGACGTAGCCTGGTTTAAACCAGACCCTTGTCCTTCACTTCGCTTCGTACTAGGGTCTGGACTTTTCCCATTGAAAAACGTTTCTTGCTGGAGGCGTGGCCTCTGCTTAGGAACAAAACCATTGGATATTTTGAACAGGGAAAGCATTCTGCTCCCTCCCCTCAGAGCCACCCCCCGTGCTCTGGTGAACTTGACTGACAGCTGCTCCGCCTCTTGCAGCGTTTCTCTCGCTGCGCAAATTCTGTGTTTATATGTTATAAAACGTTTTAATACAATAAAATCAAACCATGGATCGCTGGTCCAGCTCACCAAAAGACCAGAAAATCTGCAGGGACTCGGTCAGCAACTAAAACCCGAGTTTAATTCTCGTGACAACCTGAGGCATTTCCGTGTTCATTTTACTCAGCAGGAGGGTGGAGGAGAAGGAGGACGAGGGAGCGATTACTTGACTTTTGGGAGAAAAAAACAAAAGAAAACTCCAGATAAGGGATTAAGCAGGGGAAATTAATAAATTTGTGTCACATATAAAACAGTTCTGCATCGCTTTGCATCGCTTTGAATGATGCCGTGCTCTGGTGAACTTGACTGACAGCTGCTCCGCCTCTTGCAGCGTTTCTCTCGCTGCGCAAATTCTGTGTTTATATGTTATAAAACGTTTTAATACAATAAAATCAAACCATGGATCGCTGGTCCAGCTCACCAAAACACCAGAAAATCTGATGGGACTCGGTCAGCAACTAAAACCCGAGTTTAATTCTCGTGACAACCTGAGGCATTTCCGTGTTCATTTTACTCAGCAGGAGGGTGGAGGAGAAGGAGGACGAGGGAGCGATTACTTAACTTTTGGGGGAAAAAAACAAAAGAAAACTCCAGATAAGGGATTAAGAAGGGGAAATTAATAAATTTGTGTCACATATAAAACAATCCTGCATCGCTTTGCATCGCTTTGAATGAGAACATGCCGCTGCTCGCTGACTGAGCGCTGGCAGAGCCCTTTTATAGGGCTCTGCGCGCTGGGACTGGTGGGGGCGTGGGTTAGGGTCCAAAACTCCACCCCTTCTGTTCTCTGATTGGTCCGAACAAAAATCTACCGGAGAAATCCTTGTGGGTGGGTGAAGTCCCAGACTGTGCAGTGAAGGGAAATGAGAATTGAGCGGAGCTGTGCAGGAATGGCGAGGGCCAGGCTAGTGCTGACGTATTAAATTGAAAGAAAGTGAAATCATATCAATCAAGTGTAATGGTGTTAATTTAGTGATTTATTTTAAATAAATGGTAGTGTCGCCTGGCATACCAACTAAGTTAACGTCTGTGTCACTTAATGGCTTTGTTTATTTATCCATCGTAAAGATCACAGAAATATTGGGTAAACTGAAAAAGAAAAGAATCCGTGAAATTACTATTCAATCTGAATAAGTAAATTAATTAAGGTAAAGAGGTCAGTATTAATATTGACCTCCTCATAATCCTTTACACTGGACAGAGTCTCCTCGTTAGCCGGGCTAAACGTGGAGGTACTGGTGAGCTCGCTAGCGGTGCTAAGAGGGGCCCTCGAGCAACGTAGCATTGGTAAAAAATATTTCGTCATGCGATGAATTCTACCGTCGATTCGTAGGATAGCGGAAAAGGCAAAATATGAGAAGGTTAGCTAGCAAGCTAGTCCAAGCATTTTCACATACCTCACAATGGAGTCCTTCGTTGTCCGCTCGTAGCCGCGCTAATCGTGTTAGCAACGCCGTCTTCACCGCTTGTTGTCATGGGTGCCCCTGGTTAGCCATGCTAACCGTGGAAGCTAGCCAGATAACGGCTGAGTTATTCCATTTCCACTCTCCTTTCTCCGGGGTCATCTGCAAGAAAAGCTTCGAGTGTCCTTGCGTGTAGCATCCCAGAGCAGAGCGGACAGGCCTCGTGGGTGTCCGGCGCTGAAAAGGGGGGTATCCAGATCCGCTGAAGCAGGTTCGGGAGCCGGAGCTCATGGCCTGCCAGAGTTCCTCGTCCGAGGACGTCCTCTCGCCGAGCTGCTCGGGGCTGCTGGCCTGTTAGCTTCGTCAGCTTAGCAGGTAGCATGCTTCACAGTTAGCGTTCGCTAACCGAGCAGTAGAAAAGCAGAAGAGAAAAAGGCACGGGAGCTGGGGCTCGCTGGCTTGCTGGTCTTCTTTGACTTTTGGGTTTTCGCATTACCTTCTTGGGAGCCGTGGCTGAGAAGAGTTAAGCCCGTTAGCAGTGCTAACATCGTCCGGAGACGTCTCCTTCCTCGTGTCGCTTTCGCCGGCTAGCCTGCTAGTTGTTAGCAGGGTAGCTGTGTCGCGCAGTCGGCGCCCTTGAGCGAAGCGATCTGTGGAGAGAGGAGAAGAAAACTTCGGGTTGAAGAAAAATGTGCCGGGCCAGCCTTGGCCAGCCCAGCAGTCCGCAGTAGAAGATTCTCTGTATGCTCTGTGTAGGGAGCGAGCTCACCTCTGGTCGAGCGATGAAGATACAGAGAAGATCCGAGAAGAGTGTTTCAGGTATTTGCGAGGTGAAGGGCAAAAAGAGAAAGATGGACGGGCGTCAGCCGCTTAAATGTCCAGAGGGCGGGGTCTCTGGCGCGACGCTGACGTCCATGCCGTAAAGGCGTGAGTGTATTACTTCAGGTCACCGCGCGGAGGCGCTGATTCCCATAGCAATTGTGTTGCACCGAGAGACAGAATGAAAGGGAACTGCAAGTAAGAAGCACGACAAACACACTCCTCAAAACAGAAATGCACCGGGATTCAACCACCAAGTCACATGGGACCAGAACACAAAATATGGAAACCTCTGGTTCTTAGTTTGTCCCTCACATTAACACCAATTTTAAATGTGAGCAGTGTATGTTCCCAATAATTTTTCAACCTCAATAAAGTCTGCATTATGACCGTAGATTATGTCCTTGTACCTTCTTCTCCAGTTTGGCTGTTTCTGTTTTACGGTAGCAGGCTGAAGTCAGATAATTATCTGCTTGATGTGAAACTGGTGATTCATTGCTTATCATCTTTGTAATACCAAAGCCAAGTTTTAATTTTCTGTCTCTGTTAACAGCATATTAAACATTGCATTGCATCACTCAGTTCACCTGATTAAAAAAAAAAAACTGTGGCACAACCCCTACTTTGAACATGGGGATTTCACACAAATGATAGCTTGCTGTTTTTTTTTTAAATACACCAATAAATGTTTTTTTTTTTGTTGTTTTTTTTTTACAGTTTTGGACTCGACTTATCTTCTACTTTATTAGAACCAAGTGACTTTTGGAGTGTTGTTTACTTTGTGTTCATTATAGTCTAACCATTTAGCCTACTTATCTATCTATTATTATCTTAGTGATAAAAGAGTCCTTGCCCCTCCTTTCTTTGGCCCGTCCCATTGGCATTTTAGCACATAGGGATTCAGCAGGACCCCCGGGCACCCTCCTGCCCTGCCCCCTGCCCCTCCTGCTGGGCGAGCATCTGTGGATCAATCCAGGGCCAGCTGGCACTAGGAGAAGGGCAGGACTGAGACCTGAAGAAACACTACTTCACTACTTCACTACTTCACTACTACACTACTTCACTACTTCACTAATGGAGAAGAGTTTTAATAAAAATATTTTTTTGTGTGGAGACTTTAACATTGATATGGGAAATAAAACAGATTCAAATAACATAAGCACATTTATAAACTCAATGTACAGTTTAAATATGTATCCATTGATATCAAAGCCAACAAGAATTACAACTCATAGTGCCACAATAATTGATAATATTTTCACAAATATAACAAATGGGGATGTGATAGGTGGTATCTTAACGACCGACTTAAGTGATCATTTACCAGTTTTCACAATCTTTAAAAATGATCAAAATATCACAAAAGCAGTCACAACGAAGAAAAAGATCATAAACACATCAAAAAAAGTTTTGGAAAAATTGAAAGAGGATCTGGATAAACAAGACTGGAATGATGTGTATGTTGATGATGCGAACAGAGCATATGATGAGTTTATGAATATCTTGGAAACCCTGTATGTAAAGAATTGTGTGCAAACAAATTACACAAAGAGAAATACGAATGATCAACCATGGATGACAAAAGGGTTAAGAAATGCATGTAAAAAAAAGAATTATTTGTATTCATGTTTCTTGAAATTACGAAGTCAGAGCGCAGAAGAAAAATATAAAAAGTATAAAAATAAATTAGTAGGGATTATAAGGAAACATAAGAAAGAATATTATAGTAAATTATTAGATAAAACTAATGGTGATATGAAAGCAACATGGCGAGTAATGAATGGTGTACTGAAGAATCATAAAGCAAAAACTGGTATTTCAAAATATTTTGTAAAAGACAACGATGAAGTTCATGATGAAAATGAAATTGTTAATGGATTTAATCAATATTTTGTAAATGTTGGATCAAGCCTTGCAGCTAAGATACCAAAAGTAGATAAAAATATGATCCACTCAATTACAGGTTGTGCAAATAGTATTTTCCTAAATGGAACTAACAAAGAGGAAATAATGAATGTAGTAAAACATCTTACAGACAAGAGATCGAAAGACTGGGTGGACATGGATATGATGTTTGTAAAGGACATAATGAGCCATGTTATTGAGCCGTTCACATACATATGTAACTTATCATTTTCAACAGGAATTTTTCCAGATAATATGAAAGTAGCTAAGGTCGTTCCTCTTTTTAAAAATGGTGATAAATGTGTATTCAACAATTATAGACCTATATCCTTGTTACCACAGTTTTCAAAAATTCTTGAAAAACTATTTGTGAACAGACTAGACCAATTTATAGATAAACAAAATATTCTAAGCAACAGTCAGTATGGGTTTAGATCAAAAAACTCTACATCAATGGCTCTCATGGAATTAATGGAACAAATAACTACTGCTGTCGATCAAAAACAACATTGTATCAGTATCTTTGTTGATTTAAAAAAAGCATTCGATACTATTGATCACACCATTCTCCTTGAAAAACTGAACAAATATGGTATTAGAGGACCAGCATTACAGTGGGTATCTAGCTACTTAAAAAATAGGAAACAATTTGTACAAATAAATGATGTAAGATCTGACCTCTGTAATATCACATGTGGAGTTCCCCAAGGCTCTGTACTTGGACCAAAGCTTTTTATTTTATATGTGAATGACTTGGTAAATGTGTCAGGACTCCTTAAATGTGTACTTTTCGCTGATGATACCACTTTTTTCTGTTCAGGTGAAGATACTCACCCAGCACACTCACTCTTTGCCCCACTCCCCTCAGGACGGAGGTTGAGGAGCATCAAATGTAGAACCACTAGACTGAGGAACAGCTTCTACCCTGAGGCTGTTAGACTCATGAATAAATAAAAATAAAATAAAAAATAAACACTGCAAAATATCACATCATGCTGATGCTGATCTGTTTTCTTGTTGCTGTATTCATCTGTGACCATCTGCTCATACAAACTCATGTTCGTGCTGCTGTTTATTCCCACTATATTAGGCTTAGTGTATTACTAGTTGATGTTTTTCTTAGTTAGTTCTAGATGTTATTACTGTTTTTCTCTTTCATTGTTGTTGGATGTAACTGGGACCTCGTGTACATAATCTCGTTTTCATCTCATGTACCACATGCGGTGCAAATGACAATAAAGACTCTCTGACTCTGACTCTGACTCTGATATAGAACAAATGTTAGAATTGATAAAGACAGAATTTGTCAAGATACAAACTTGGTTTAAAATAAATAAATTATCATTAAATCTAGAAAAAACTAATTACATGATATTCGGTAATAAAAAGAAAACTGTTGATGTTCCACTCAAAATTGAGGATGTTGAGATTTGTAGAGTGAATGAGGTGAAGTTTTTGGGTGTTATCATTGATGATAAACTGACATGGAAACAACACATAAATTCTGTAAGAATAAAAATAGCTAGATCGATAGCAGTACTGTACAAAGTCAGAGACCTATTGAATGATAAAGCTCTGTATTTGTTGTATAACACAATCATTGTTCCACACTTAATCTATTGTATTGATGTTTGGGGGAATGCGTGTAAAACAATCACAAAGCCTATTTTTGTATTACAGAAAAGAGCTGTAAGAATTATCACTAGAAAGCATTACCGTCATCCATCAAGTACATTATTTTATCAACTGAAGTTATTGAAGTTCCATGATTTGGTAGACTATAATATTTTATCAGTTATGTATAGGGCTCAAAATAATGCATTACCTTTAAATATCCAAATGCATTTTGTTAAAAGACAAAGTTGTTATAATCTTAAGGGGACAGAGTTGTTTGTAAAACCACAATTCAGAACCAGTTTGAAGGGACGTTCTACCTCAATCCAGGGAATTAGATTATGGAATGGCTTGGAGAATGTAGTTAAAAATGCCAAGTCAATGTTTACATTTAAAAAAATGATCAAAACAAATGTGTTAAAAAAATATATGTGAAATAACGTGATGTGTATTGTATTAGTTAGAAAATTAGAAAGAGTTAGTCATTTTGTACTGTTAGTTAGAAAATTAAAAAAGAGTTAATAATTTTGTACTGTTGGTTGAAGAATATTATTGTTTAACCTGACTGTTGGAAAAAGTTGGTTGAAGATTATTATTGTTTACATGGTTTGACTACTGTTGTTTAATCTGATTGTTGGAGATAAGGGGCAGATATAATAAGATTTATTCTTCTTTCTGCCACCTTTCATTTTTTTACATCTTGTACACTATCATTATGAGATTGCCTTGTATTGTTTCTTTTGTAAAAAAATGAACAAATTTAATAAACATAAACATAAACATAAACAAACTACTACACTACTTCACTACTACACGTGGCCCTTAAAAGAAGTCACATAAACAAACAGGGATATTGATGTATGAGGTTTGATGTTTGCTTTCTCAAGCTTTTGCAGCATGACTTGCTTTTTCTGTAAGGGTGGGTGAAAAATAACATGCGGTGTTACACCTTGACTTTAATGTAGTTGTGAATAGTGGCAGCTAGGGGGTAGCATACAGCCATCACCCCTCCCACTGTTTAGTTTGTTCTCTTTTCCTGTCTCTCTTCCTCTCTGTGACTGTTACACACACACACACACACACACACACACATACACACACACACACACACACACACACACACACATATCTAGTCATTCTGTAGGCTCAGAAAAAGAACATATTTATAGTCCTAGCTGCTCTGTAATGAATTAAACTTCTGCATTGTCCTTCCCTTTTCATTTTGCACATTCTTACATCCTTCTAGTCTCTCTAATCCGAGCAACTCCCACTCCGTCTCTCAAACACACACAGTGATTGACAACTAGCATCTGGGGAAATAGAGACACTTTCCATTGTTTGCTGCCACTACTCAAATCTGTTGAAACTGTTATTCCATTCTTATGCCGCAGTATTTGCATATCCTTAAGTATTTCCTATTTTTGAAGACTCCTGTTCTTTTTCTCCCCAACCTGCTTTCTGCTAAATCCCCTCTTCCAAAGTGTTTGGTGCATTTAGCAAATTCATTCATAAAGCATGCACCATTAGCTTAGTATAATAGCTAGGGTGTAATCTGCAGAGAGATGAGGGGTGAAAGAAGAGTTTTTCTTCTCCCTTCTCATTGTGCCCCTCTTCCTATGGGCTGTATATTTAGACCAGGGCTGCCCAATACGTCAGTCGCAAAGGCAATTCGAGTAGATCGCATGACGAAATAAGGGTCAGACTTTTTAAAAATTATTTTAATTAAAAAAAATATATAGACGTCATCTATCATCCATCCTCACTATACAAGTCGTCACTTGATTGACTTACAGGTTAGCCAATCTGAGACCGGATCTTTTCTGATGCATAGGTCACCACACGTACGCATTCAACCGTTCTAAAAACAAACAAGTTGACCCCAGTTTATTTTGTCTAATCTAAACGCAAGAAAGTGTGTAAAATGAGTTGGGGAGCTGGAACAAGTAAGAAGCTAAAAATCTACCATTTCCTCACAGAATAGGGGAAGGACTTTTTTTTTTCACAATGTCATAGTCAAAGTGCATTTTCCTCATCTGCAAGTGTACTGGAGCGGCATTTTCGGACTATTCGTAAAAACTACGACACTGACTTCCTTCCGAAAAGCGAGCTGAGAAAGAAAAAGTTGAAAACTAAAATCCCAGTTATCCGAACAGCAGTCATTTTTCTTACAGCTGACTACAGCACCAAAGCATCATTCCAGGTGAGTCACTTTAAAAATTATTAAGCAGAAGAAGTCTTTAGTAAAAGAGGCATTCATTGAAGCAGCAGACGTGTTGTTCAGAGACTTTATAAACAAACCAGAAATACTATCTTCCATCAAAGCTCTCCAGGTATCAAGAAATATGGTTTACGGTTAAAAGTCGGCTGCTGTCAGGGCTACAGTCAGGGCTACAGTCAGGGCTGAATTTTCATTTTTGTTCTCAAGTTCTCAGGTTATTTTACAAACATGAAGTTATTCTTGTTGTTTTCAGTTCCTTAGTGTCAAGAACACACATTATTGCTGGAGTTTGTTTCTTATTATAAGGAGCCAAGATGGTCTAGTGGCAGGGATTTTGACTACGGACCCGAAGGTCGCGGGTTCGCGCCCCGGCCACTACCCAGCTTGGGGTGTCTATGAGTGCACAACTATTTCTCCAGCTCCCCGGGCGCTTTCGGGCTGCTCACTGCACCACCTGGTAGGTGGTTGGGTTAAATGCAGAGACGAATTTCGTCTGTGTATGGGAAACATACGCAGATGACAGGAATAGACATTATTATTATTATTATTATTATTATTATTATTATTATTATGTACGCCAACAGTAAATAAATTGTCACTTAAAAAAAAACTTTTGGGTTTTGTCATTTTTGTTGCGTCCACAACATGCTGGGACTTATTCAATCAGTAATTAACCATGCGATGGCAGGAAGTCCTTCAAAGTAAAACATACATTTTTAAAATTATGATTTTTTTTATAAATAAGACATTCCTGTATATAAACCGCGGGGTATAAAGTGTGAGACAAAAGTAGCGGCTAATTCAACGACAATTATGGTAGTTAGGCAATAACAATAGAGCTAAGCTAATAGTCTAGCCTATAGCTAACATTAAAGTAACAGAGACATGTTTGTTTATAGGTTTGCAGGGACATATTGAAAACCATCAACCCAATACACACCACCTACCATGGACCACTTGCCAAATAAGTTAATCCCATCTTTGTATAAGGTGGAGAAGTCCAGTGTAACTACAGCGTTGCTCTGCACTTTAAACAGAAGATGGATGATGTGTCTGGGAACAGATCCAGAGAAAGATGATAAGCAGGTGAAATGTCATTCATGCACAACTGATGTCCTTTTCAGCTATTAAAATATGAAATCTAAAAACTAGTAATGTTCTTTGTGGTCAACAGAGGAAGACTGTGGAGATGATGGGGTCACCATGCAGTCTGAGGAAAGGCCTGAGAATGAGGGAGTGGAGGATGAGGAGGAGAGTGTAAGTGTATGAAAGCTGAAATTATATATACAGTATTCTCAACCTTAATAATGATCATGCCTTTAATGATCTCTTTCTAGTGATAATACATCACCCCAACTCTGGCTTCACTCCACTGGCTGCCTGTTCATTTTAGAGTTCATTTTAAGATACTTTTATTTGTTTTTAAGAGTTTAAATGGTCTTGCTCCATCCTACCTCTCTGAGCTGCTTCACCCATACTCTCCTGCTCGGTGCCTCAGATCAGCTGATCAGCTGCTTCTGGAGGTGCCGAGATCCAAACGGAGGCTCAGAGGAGACAGAGCTTTTTCTGTTGCTGCTCCAAAACTGTGGAACGATCTCCCTCTTCCATCAGACAAGCTCCTTCACTGTCCAGTTTTAAAACTCTTCTAAAAACACATTTTTACTCACTGGCTTTTAGAGCAGACTGATTTTGTTCTGCACTGTTTTTATTGTTGTTATTGATCTTAATGTTTTAACAACTGTTTTATTTTTCCATCCATCTTCTTCCGCTTATCCGGGGTCGGGTCGCGGGGGTAGTAGCCTAAGTAGGGAGGCCCAGACTTCCCTCTCCCCAGCCACTTGGAGCAGCTCCTCTGAGGGAATCCCAAGGTGTTCCCATGCCAGCCGAGAAACATAGTCCCTCCAGCGCGTCCTGGGTCTTCCTCTGGGTCTCCTCCCGGTGGGACATGCCCGGAACACCTCAACTGGCTCCTCTCGATGTGGAGAAGCAGCGGCTCTACTCCGAGTCCCTCCCGGATGACTGAGCTTCTCACCCTATCTCTAAGGGAGAGTCCAGCCACCCTGCGGAGAAAACTCATTTCAGCCGCTTGTATCCGAGATCTCGTTCTTTCGGTCACAACCCAAAGCTCATGACCATAGATGAGGGTGGGAACGTAGATCGATCGGTAAATTGAGAGCTTTGCCTTTTGACTCAGCTCTCTCTTCACCACGACAGACCGGTACAGCGCCCGCTTCACTGCGGACGCTGCACCTATCCGCCTATCGATCTCACGCTCCAGTTTTCCCTCATTCGTGAACAAGATCCCGAGATACTTAAACTCCTCCACTTGGGGCAGGACCTCCTCCCCGACCCGGAGAGGGCATGCTACCCTTTTCCGGCTCAAGACCATGGCCTCGGATTTGGAGGAACTGATCCTCATCCCGGCCGCATCACACTCGGCTGCAAACCGCTCCAGTGAAAGTTGTAAATCACGAACTGATGAAGCCAGTAGGACCACATCATCTGCAAAAAACAGAGAAGCGATTCTAAGGTCACCAAAACGGATCCTCTCAACACCTTGGCTGCGCCTAGAAATTCTGTCCATAAAAGTTATGAACAGAATCGGTGACAAAGGGCAACCTTGGCGGAGTCCAACTCTCACCGGAAACGAGCCTGACTTACTGCCGGCAATGCGGACCAAGCTCTGACACCGGTCGTACAGGGACCTAACAGCCCATATCAATGGGCCTGGTACCCCATACTCCCGGAGTACCCCCCACAGAACCCCCCGAGGGACGCGGTCGAATGCCTTCTCCAAGTCCACAAAGCACATGTAAACTGGTTGGGCAAACTCCCACGCACCCTCCAGGACCCTGTTGAGGGTGTAGAGCTGGTCCAGTGTTCCACGACCAGCACGAAAACCACACTGCTCCTCCTGAATCCGAGGTTCGACTATCCGACGGACCCTCCTCTCCAGAACCCCTGAATAGACCTTACCAGGGAGGCTTAAGAGTGTGATCCCCCTATAGTTGGAACACACCCTACGGTCCCCCTTTTTGAATAGGGGAACCACCACCCCAGTCTGCCAATCCAAGGGAACTGCCCCCGATGTCCACGCGATATTGCAGAGTCGCGTAAGCCAACACAACCCCACAACATCCAGAGCCCTAAGGAACTCCGGGCGAATCTCATCCACCCCCGGAGCCTTGCCACCGCGGAGCTTTTTAACCACCTCGGCGACCTCAGCACCAGAGATCGGAGAACCCGACCCAAAGTCCCCAGGCTCCGCTTCCTCAGTGGAAGACGTGCCAGTAGGATTGAGGAGGTCTTCGAAGTATTCCGCCCACCGACTCACAACATCCCGAGTTGAGGTCAGCAGCACGCCACCCCCACCATAAATGGTGTTGGTCGCGTACCTCTTTCCCCCCCTGAGACGCCGGATGGTGGACCAGAATCGCCTCGAAGCCGTACGGAAGTCATTCTCCATGGCCTCTCCGAACTCCTCCCACGCCCGAGTTTTTGCCTCAGCAACCACCCGAGCCGCATGCCGCTTGGACTGCCGGTACCTATCAGCTGCTTCCGGGGTCCCACAAGCCAAAAAGGCCCAATAGGACTCCTTCTTCAGCCTGACAGCATCCCTCACTGCCGGTGTCCACCACCGGGTTCGAGGGTTGCCACCACGACAGGCACCAACAACCTTGCGGCCACAGCTCCGATAAGCTGCCTCGACAATAGAGGCGCGGAACATGGCCCACTCGGACTCCATGTCCCCCGCCTCCCTCGGAACGTGTTCAAAGCTCTCCCGGAGGTGGGAGTTAAAGCTCCGTCTTACGGGAGACTCTGCCAGACGTTCCCAGCAGACCCTCACAATACGTTTGGGTCTGCCAGGTCTGACCGGCATCCTCCCCCACCATCGGAGCCAACTCACCACCAGGTAGTGGTCAGTTGACAGCTCCGCCCCTCTCTTCACCCGAGTGTCCAAGACATGCGGCCGCAGATCAGATGAGACGACAACAAAGTCGATCATCGAACTGCGACCTAGGGTGTCCTGGTGCCAAGAGCACATATGGACACCCTTATGCTTAAACATGGTGTTCGTTATGGACAATCCATGACGAGCACAGAAGTCCAATAACAGAACACCACTCTGGTTCAGATCAGGGGGGCCGTTCCTCCCAACCACACCCCTCCAGGTCTCACTGTCATTGCCCACGTGAGCGTTGAAGTCCCCCAGTAGAACAAGGGAGTCCCCAGGAGGCGTGTTTAATTTTTTATGTTTTTAAATGTTTTTGATTTTATGTGTATAGCACTTTGTTGCAGCTGTGGTTGTTTTAAAGGGCTTTATACATAAAGTATTATTATTATTATTATTATTATTATTATTATTATTATTATTATTATTATTATTATTATTATTATTATACTGATGAACCTGTTGTATGTTTAGGAACCACCTCCCTGCAGTCTGTCCAGAAAGTCTCTACTGGAGGAGCTTTTTGCTGAGGAAGAGTCACAGAACGTAATGTCACAGCAGAGCTCTGTGTCCATCAAGAAACAAGTGTTGCAGATGTACCAGGACATTCCACCAGCCGTTCTGTCTGAGGACCCTGTTGCTGCTGGTGGTGGAACCAACACAAGACTTATCCTTTGCTGTCAGATCTCGTGTTCTTATATTCATGCATTCAAGCTTCTCCCACACCCAGCAAACGTGTGTTCTCCACTGCAGGAGACACTGTCTGTCCAGAACGTTTGGACATACTGCCTGAGAAGCAGATATGATCATTTTCCTAAAAAAAAAAAAACAGTTTCTGAATTTATAATGTTCCTGCTGCTAATCTGGAATGGGTTGTGCAAGTTTTTTTTTTTGTTTGTTTGTTTGATATTCAGCATCAGGTTAGCCCATCAGTGGGAGCTCAGTAACATGGCTGCAGCATCACACACTGGACATGTGGAAATATGTTTTCATTCAGTTTTCAAAAATAAAGCTCTCTTGTGAAAGTGTACTCCAGTGAAAAGAAAATGCATTAAAGTTCATAAGATCGATATTGTGTACTGGTTGAAAATAGCCCTGTGGGAAAAAGTTCATATAATTCAAATTCAAATGGAAGTTAAAATTATTTAATCCAGAAAAATCTCTGGCTAACTACTGTAGCTCATTTATAATGTGACCAAAAAAAAACTCCTCTAAAAAGAATCGGAATCAGGAATCAATAGGAAATGGAATCGAAACCGGAATCGTTCAAATTCAAACGATGCCCAACCTTACAGGAGGAGCAGTCTGAACTCTACGTATGGGGATGATCATGGAGCCATAGCTCACCAGAAGATAATTACAGAGTCTTGGCTCACCTTTGGAGAGGTTGATGGCGTTGTTTGTTTGCCGCTTCTCCGTCTGGATGATAACATCTTAAAGTATTTTTTTATTTTTCCCCCCAACTTTATTCACTGTTGTGGACAGCTTGCGGCTTTGGATTATGTTGTTGTTGTTTTTTGCTGTACAGGAGATTCTGCTATTTTATATTCTTGCTACTGTTTGATGCCGGTCTCCCTCCTCAGCTAGCATGATGCTAAGCTACTCTTCTGGAGAGCTGTTGAGCCTTAATAACAGCAATGTCCATGGATACTCTGGACATTTCCATCATCAAAAGGCTGGGTCTTTTTCGACGTCCTCCTTGTGTCCACAGAATCTCCCGGAGAAAGCATAGTTTTAATCGGAATGGGTCCTCCATACCAGTCATTTGGTCAGCTGGGCATTTCAGCGCATGGTGCTCACGTAATCAGAGCACTGCGGCTCATGGGATTTATAATAATAATAATGTCACATTTGTCATCTGTGTATGTTTCCACACAAGACAAAATTAGTCTCTGCATTTAACCCAACCACCACCAGGTGGGGCAGTGGGCAGCTATTGAAAGCGCCCGGGGGTCAATTGGGGATGAGGTGTGCCGCCCATAGACACCACAATGGATGCCGTGACTGGGGTTCGAACCTGGGTCCTTCGGGTCCCAAGTCGGTTCCCCTGCCACTACACCATCTTGGCCCCCTTTATAGGGGGCCACACTTTATATTCCTGACGTGACTACAGCAGTTCCTGTGTCCTCTCGGGCGCAGGATGGAAAACGTGGAGTGGATTTTAACCTTCTCAAGCCTAATAAAAAACACATGGCTGCTCCTTACCTTAAAATCGAACTTTTCAATGTGCAGTCATTGACTAATAAAGCAAGCCTCATCCAAGAGCACATTCTGGATAAGGATTTGGATATTATGTGCCTTACAGAGACTTGGCATCAGCCGAACAGTTTTTCTGCTCTCAATGAGGCATGTCCTGCTGGATATAAATATCTCCAGAGAGCACAGAGTTTAGGCCGTGGCGGTGGTCTAGCCGTCATTTTTAAAGACCATCTGGACCTTTTACCTGTGACTCTGTCTGAGTTGTCCTTTGAGTGTTTGGCTTTCTCCTCCAAAACACCAAACTCAATGAAAGTGCTCCTCATTTATAGGCCTCCTAAATCTCATCCTTCCTTTTTTGCTGAGATGTCAGAGACTCTGTCAATGTTCTGTTCCACAACTGTTATAATCCTCATACCCGGGGATCTCAACATTCATTTTGATACACCTACTAATCATCTAGCTGCTGAATTCCTTAAACTTTTTGACTGTATGGACTTGGAGCATGTCAAGCTTCCAACACATTCTCGTGGTCACACCCTGAACTTAGTCATTACAAACTCTCTAACTGTCCATCATCTCTCTGCATATGACCAGAGGTGGGTAGAGTATTCAAAATTTTTACTCAAGTAAAAGTATTGTTACTTGAACCAAATATTACTCAAGTAAAAGTAATGAGTAGGCATCCAAATATTTACTTGAGTAAAAATAATAAAGTACTTTGATTATAACCTACTCAAGTAGTGAGTAACTGCGGAGTACCATCTCGTGTCATTAAATTATAACATGCAAATGTATTTACAAGGAAACATAACTTTTAATGAGACTGAACATACATTGTTATAAATAAAAACACAAAGGCAATACTAGCCAAAAGGATTTAGAAATAAACCACTTATCTTTTACATTGTTATAAATAAAAATAAATAAAAAACACAAAGGCAACTGTATCCAAAATAATTCAGCTAAATACTGTATTAATAAACGACTTTCTGCAAAACTTTGTTTCTACCAGTTGGAACTCATTTTCTTACATTTTGACATCCTATAAACAGAACTAACTGTTTAAGTATAAACTGAAACACAGTCCTACACATCAGGCAAAGGACTGTGTATTCCTGAACTTAATCAGTAGAACAACTGACAGCATAAACTCAGTGAAACATTATTCAATAATGTGACTGTTAAGCTTTAAGAGTAGCTGGCTCTCAAGGTTTTTGCAGTGAAGCTGTGATCTCTTAGCAGTTAAAAGGAGTCCTGCATGACTAAAGAGTCTCTCACAAGCTGCAGATGCTGGAAGACTTGTGTTGACTTTGAGTGACAACCGCTTGATTTGAGGAAAAGAGTGCAACAGATCCATACCTCCAGTAGATGAACATGAAAGATACCTCTCCAGCTCTCCTTATTTTCTGGTCTTAATGGATCCAAAGAAGTCTTCTTCATCAGAGTGGCTGCTGTTTGTGCTGTTGTCATCATCAGTGTTAGTGTCCAAGTCATCCTTTATGTAGTTGAGACCTTTAAAAACATTTTTGCAAAGAATTACTTCTGTACACTTATGCATTCTTTATAGTACGTGTATGTAATGTTTTATGTGCACACACACACTGATGTTTTTATATTTACCATATTTTAAGATGTTCTCATCTGTAGTCCAGTTTGTTTTCAATTTAGGTAGGAGTATAGCTGCAGCGATGAGCTCAGGTTCTTTCATCATCTCAGCAAAACGTTTCTGAATCCCATCCAGCAGAGCATCGATGTGAGGTGCACACACTTTGCAAGATGATACCAGCTTCTTCCTTGTCTTGCAACTGGTGTAGTGTTGACCAGAGGTGGGTAGGAACGAGTTACATTTACTCCGTTACATTTACCCAGCTTGGGGTGTCTATGAGTGCACACCTATTTCTCCAGCTCCCCGGGCGCTTTCGGGCTGCTCACTGCACCACCTGGTAGGTGGTTGGGTTAAATGCAGAGACGAATTTTGTCTGTGTATGGGAAACATACGCAGATGACAGGAATAGACATTATTATTATTATTAAGTAGCTTTTTGAGAAAATTGTACTTGTGAGAGTAGTTTAAATGTGAAAGACTTATACTTTTACTTGAGTAAATTTTAGGGGAGAAAACCGCAACTTTTACTCAGTTACTATGGGCTTTCTGCTGATCGCTACAGTTACTTTTGTTTCAAGTATGTAAAAACATTTGCAGCAAAATTATTGCGTAACTTATTGTCACCTGACATGTAACCAATCAAGTGAAGCCAACCAGTCACGTGACCACAACAAACTCTCCGTGCGGGCCATGTTGAGTGACGTCGGAGATTCTGGTAAACAGTTAGTGCTGTTTATAGGATGTCAAAATGTAAGAAAATGAGTTCCAACATTTACTGGTAGAAACAAAGTTTTGCAGAAAGTCAAGTTTATTATTATTTAGCAGAATTATTTTGGCTACAGTTGCCTTTGTGTTTTTTTTATTTTTATTTACAACAATGTAAAAGTGGTTTATTTCTAAATCCTTTTGGCTGGTATTGCCTTTGTGTTTTTATTTATAACAATGTATGTTCAGTCTCATTAAAAGTTATGTTTCCTTGTAAATCAGAGTCAGAGAGAATTTATTGTCATTTGCACCGCATGTAGTACATGTGTTGAAAACGAGATTATGTACACAGGGTCCCAGTTACATCCAACAACAAATGCAAGAGAAAAACAATAATAACATCTAGGATTAACTAAGAGAGACATCAGCTAGTAATACACTAAGCCCTAATGTAGTAGAAAAACATCATTATAAACAGCAGCACGAACATGAGCAGATGGTCACAGATGAACGCAGATAGTCACAGATGAACGCAGCAACAAGAAACAGATCAGTATCAGCATGATGTGACATTTTGCAGTGTTTATTCTTATTATTTATTTATTCATGAGTCTGACAGCCTCAGGGTAGAAGCTGTTCCTCAGTCTAGTGGTTCTACATTTGATGCTCCTCAACCTCCGTCCCGAGGGGAGTGGTGCAAAGAGTGAGTGTGCTGGGTGAGTGAGGTCTTTCATGATGCAGGTGGCTCTTTTTCTGCATCTGGAGGTGTAGATGTCTAATTTAATGACACGAGATGGTACTCCGCAGTTACTCACTACTTGAGTAGGTTATAATCAATGTACTTACTTTTATTCAAGTAAATTTTTGGATGCCTACTCACTACTTTTACTTGAGTACTATTTGGTTCAAGTAACAATCCCAGCAAGCATGCATAGTTGGGCCCCACATGGGGTTATTGTGGGCTACTTGGGTAACAAGTGGGCATGGGATTTATCTGGGCTAACTGCATGAGACCCATATGGTTATCCCATAAAGGAACCCATTTTGTTGGCCCTGTTGGGCTAAATATATGGGTCCTATACAGCATTAATGTGGGCTAACTGGCAATGGGACAGAAATGGGCTATTTTACATGGGACCCATGTGGTTTTAGTATAATGGGCCCAGCATGGGAAGCCCATGTGGGCAGACTGCATTTACCCCAAGTGGTATAAGAGTGGGCTGACCTTACATGGGTTGAACCTGGGCATGAATATAAAGGTCCCAGTTCGTTTTTATGTGGGTTAACTGCGAATGGGACAGAAATGGGCATTATTATATGGGACCCATGTGGTTTTAATATAATGGGCCCAGCATGGGAAGCCCTTATGGGCCAACTGTATTTACCCCAAGTGAGCTAAATGTGGGATGACCTTACATGGCTTCAACCTGGGCATGTATATATAGGTCCCAGTTCATTTGTATATGGGATAACTTGGAATGGGACAGAAATGGGCAATACTATATGGGACCCATGTGGTTTTGGTATAATGGGCCCAGCATGGGAAGCACATGTGGGCTAACTGTATTTACCCCAATTGGGATAAGTGTGGGCTGACCTTACATGGGTTGAACCTGGGCATAGATATATAGGCCCCAGTTCAATTTTATTTGGGCTAACTGGGAATGGGACAGATATGGGCATCATTATATGGGACCCATGTGGTTTTAGTATAATGGGCACAGTATGGGAAGCCCATGTGTGCTAACTATATTGACCCCAAGTGGGATAAGTGTCGGATGACCTTACATGGGTTCAGCCTTGGCATGGATATATAGGACCCAGTTCATTTTTATGTGGGCTAACTGGGAATGGGACAGAAATGGGCAATACTATATGGACCCCCTTGTGGTTTTAGTATAATGGGTCCAGATGGGAGTACATTTTTATGTGGGCTAACTGGGAATGGGACAGAAATGGGCATCAATATATGGGACCCATGTGGTTTTAGTATAATGGTCGCAGTATGAGAAGCCCATGTGTGCTAACTGTATTGACCCCAAGTGGGATAAGTGTTGGATGACCTTACATGGGTTCAGCCTTGGCATGGATATATAGGCCCTAGTTTATTTTTATGTGGGCTAACTGGGAATAGGACAGAAATGGGTATTATTATATGGGACCCATGTGGTCTTAGTATAATGGGCCCAGCATGGGAATCCCTTATGGGCTAATTGTATTTACCCCCATTGGGATAAGTGTGGGCTGACCTTACATGGGTTGAACCTGGGCATAGATATATTGGCCCCAGTTGAATTTTATTTGGGCTAACTGGGAATGGGACAGATATGCACATCTGTATATGGGACCCATGTGATTTTAGTATAATGTTCCTAGCATGGGAAGCCCATGTGGGCTAACTGTATTTATCCCAAGTGGTATAAATGTGGGATCACCTTACATGGATTGAACCTGAGCATGGATATATAAGGCCCAGTACATTTTTATGTGGGCTAACTGGCAATGGGACAGAAATTGGTGATTTATATGGGACCCATGTGGTTTTAGTATAATGGGCCCTGCATGGGAAGCCCATGTGGGCAGACTGTATTTACCCCAAGTGGTATAAAAGTGGGTTGACCTTTCATAGTTTGAACCTGGTCATGAATGTATAGGTCCCAGTTTGTGTTTATATGGGATAACTGCGAATGGGACAGAAATGGACATTATTATATGGGACCCATGTGGCTTTAGTATAATGGCCCCAGCATGGGAAGCCCTTATGGGCTTGTATTTACCCCAATTGGGATGACCTTACATGGCTTCAACCTGGGCATGTATATATAGGCCCTAGTTCATTTTTATGTTGGCTAACTGGGAATGGGACAGAAATGGGCAATATTATATGGGACCCATGTGGTTTCGGTATAATGGGTCCAGCATGGGAAGCACATGTGGGCTAACTGTATTTACCCCCATTGGGATAAGTGTGGGCTAACCTTACATGGGTTGAACCTGGGCATATATATATATATAGGTCCCAGTTCAGGTTTATGTGGGATAACTGTGAATGGGACAGAAATGGGCAATATTATATGGGACCCATGTGGTTTCGGTATAATGGGTCCAGCATGGGAAGCACATGTGGGCTAACTGTATTTACCCCAATTGGGATAAGTGTGGGCTGACCTTACATGGGTTGAACCTGGGCATATATATATATAGGTCCCAGTTCGTGTTTATGTGGGATAACTGTGAATGGGACAGAAATGGACATTATTATATGGGACCCATGTGGTTTTAGTATAATGGCCCCAGCATGGGAAGCCCTTATGGGCTAACTGTATTTACCCCAAGTGGGCTAAGTGTGGGATGACCTTACATGGGTTGAACCTGGGCATGTGTATATA
>JBBPBX010020052.1:0-17670 GCA_038048925.1 Garcialebias charrua | reverse complement strand
ATATATATATATATAGGTCCCAGTTCATTTTTATGTGGGCTAACTGGGAATGGGACAGAAATGGGCAATATTATATGGGACCCATGTGGTTTCGGTATAATGGGTCCAGCATGGGAAGCACATGTGGGCTAACTGTATTTACCCCAATTGGGATAAGTGTGGGCTGACCTTACATGGGTTGAACCTGGGCATAGATATATAGGTCCCAGTTCGTGTTTATGTGGGATAACTGCGAATGGGACAGAAATGGACATTATTATATGGGACCCATGTGGTTTTAGTATAATGGCCCCAGCATGGGAAGCCCTTATGGGCTAACTGTATTTACCCCAAGTGTGCTAAATGTGGGATGACCTTACATTGCTTCAACCTGGGCATGTATATTTAGGCCCCAGTTCATTTTTATGTGGGCTAACTGGGAATGGGACAGAAAAGGGCAATATTATATGGTACCCATGTGGTTTTAGTATAATGGGCCCTGCATGGGAAGCCCATGTGGGCAGACTGTATTTACCCCAAATGGTATAAGAGTGGGCTGACCTTACATGGGTTGAACCTAGGCATGAATGTATAGGTCCCAGTTCGTGTTTAGGTGGGATAAGTGCGAATGGGACAGAAATGGACATTATTATATGGGACCCATGTGGTTTTAGTATAATGGGCCCAGGATGGGAAGCCCTTATGGGTTAACTTTATTTACCCCAAGTGGGCTAAATGTTGGATAACCTTACATGGTTTCAACTTGGGCATGCATATATATAGGCCCCAGTTCATTTTTATGTGGGCTAACTGGGAATGGGACAGAAATGGGCAATATTATATGGGACCCATGTGATTTCGGTATAATGGGTCCAGCATGGGAAGCACATGTGGGCTAACTGTATTTACCCCAATTGGGATAAGTGTGGGCTGACCTTACATAGGTTGAACCTGGGCATAGATATATAGGCCCCGGTTCAATTGTATGTGGGCTAACTGGGAATGGGACAGAAATGGGCATTATTATATGCGACCCATGTGGTTTCGGTATAATTGGCCCAGCATGGGAAGCCCTTATGGGCTAACTGTATTTACCCCAAGAGGGCTAAATGTGGGATGACCTTACATGGCTTCAACCTGGGCATGTATATATAGGCACCAGCTCATTTTTATGTGGGCTAACAGGGAATGGTACAGATATGTGCATCTGTATATAGGACCCATGTGATTTTAGTATTATGTGCCCAGCATGGGAAGTCCATGTGGGCTAACTGTATTCATCCCAAGTGGTATAAATGTGGGATCAACAGATACAAATTTAAACTATGCACTGAATTTACAATTATAAATTCAATGTATAGTTTAAATCTGTATCTGTTGATCAAAACCAACAAGAATTAAAACTCATAGTGCCACAATCAAAAACGAAACTAAAAAACGGGGAGTGAACTGTGTTGATTTCTCATCATGCTTAGCGGTATATTATATTAGTGTACAATTATAGTTTAAATCTGTATCTGTTGATCAAAGCCAACAAGAAATACAACTCATAGTGCCACAATCAAAAAGGAAACTAAAAACGGGGACTGCTGTGTTGATTTCCCATAGTGTTTAGCAGTATTTTAGTGTTCCGGGCTGCACCATGAGTCAGAAGGACTTCTGTGTTACAGAACTGCCTCTTGTTAAAGTTTGGCCTTGTTGTGAGGCCCAGAGTGTCTTCTTTGGGTTTAACTCACACAATGTTAAGACAGAAGTCACAGAGTATGGTGCAATATGTGTGCTCTCTGACGTACTTCAAGGATCAGAAATATCGGCAGGTTGCATCGGAAAATCCGATATGTAAATTATGCTGGTAAGAACACACGTGGGTTTTTAATGGGCCTCATGTAAGTTAACCATCTGGGAACCACTGAAAGCCCAGTCAGGGCCCATTAAAATCTATCTGGGCAAACCCATGTGGGGCCACCATGGAAACCGTGGACAAACCCACTTATCACCCATATTTTTAGCCCAGTAGGGACCCAGTTTAGTCCCAGGTAGATATTATTCAAGGTACACACATGGGTTTTACATGGGTCTCATTTAAGTTAAACATATGGGTCCCAATGAAAACCCAGTCAGGGCCCATTGAAATCTATCTGGGCAAACCCATGTGGGACCACCATGGAAACCGTGGACAAAACCTTTTGGGACCCATGTTTTTTGCACATATGCATACCATATGGGGCCCACCTGTGCATGCTGGCTGGAAATACTTTTACTGGAGTAAAAATTTTGAATACTCTACCTACCTCTGGTGTTGGCAGGAGGAAGCTCATGTGCACAGTTGATTCTCACACTCTTCATCGGTGGCTCATCAGAAGAGGAGGATTTTCGCTTCTTGTTGGAATCTACCAACTCTGTGTATTTCATCAAGCTGTTCGGGTGGATCCTCTGTTCACAAACAAATAAATAAATAAATAAAACTGAATAATAATATATAATCCACACATCAAACATTTCAGATAAACCTATTACATTTTCAAAGACATGCCAAATCATTGAGTTAATAATAATAATGATTTAAAAAAGCTAAGTCTGGTCCTATGGACATTCAAAAAACAAAACAAAGCTTTGTTTGTTATATATACTGTATATGTTTGAGACTTAATAATACTTTACTAAATAAAGTAACTTAAATACAATTAACCCTTATTGTTTATTTTAGTTTGTACTGTAATGTATCAAATATGAAACCAAAGCAGTTTGCCAGGGCAAAATGTTTTTAGTTTATTTTAGAGAGAGGAAAATATACTTTCAAACCCAAAACCGCAATCATAACTGAATAACAACAAATTCAAAAATACTTTTTTTCTAAAAAGTTACATGAAGAAGCCTTTTTAAATCAGGAGCAACATGAGCATCATAGTGTAGCAGTCTTGAGGAAGTGGAACTAAGGACACTTGGGAATAAACTGGTTATACAAGGTTTTTCTTCTACATCTGAGTATCAACATTGTTCACACTATCACTCATCACCCCTGTTTAGCATTTACATGGGACAGGGGGCCACACCTAATGGGATGCAAATTACTCAAACTGTTGTTTGACAGTCTCTGGTAGTTGTAGGACTCATTTCAAAATTCTGGGGGTGCTAGTGTTAAAACCCGATCCATTTTGGAATGTAAGATTTTGCTTTAGCTATTTGATGTAAAAAACTGGTTTTGAATTGAATTGAGAAAGCTCCTCAGATGAAGAGCGAAACGTCTTCTGTTACAAATTAAGTTCAGTTGTTTCTGTATTGAACATTTTTTTTAGATAAATAGTATAATACTGTGACGTTTTATGTATTTTGGTTTGTTTCCTACTAGGCCTGTATGAATCAATTGTAGTAATAATAATAATAATAATAATTTTATTTAAAAGCGTCTTTCAGGACACCTAAGGACACTTAACAAATTGTGTTCCACTAAGACACTTATTGGAGGTTTGTGACTTTAAAAATCTGAGGGGACTGTTAGTATGTGTAGCTACATCTTCCACCAGCCGTCCCATTATGTAGCAAACCATTTGTTTTTAGCTACATTAGCATTTGGCTCACGTGTGCTCACTGCTCACACAGAGTGTGAACACGTTTTTAGTAACACACCACGTAACATTCAATAGTCACGTCATACACAGTTTCAAAGTTATGCAGGCTGTTGTAATAGAGCTGACATCATTACACACAAAAAGAAAAAAATAAAGGCAAACTTACCGCAACGTGTTTTCTCAAATTTGACGTCGAGTTCATGTAGGCTGAAACATCTACAAGTTTTGGCAGACACAGCTGACAGCGCATGATGTAACTGTTATTTTTAGACGACTGAAAGGTGAACATGGGTCGTATGTGAGGCCAGGGGTGCTCTGACTTCGCTTCGCCAGCTTCTGTCGCCATTCTTTCAGGAACCGTCCGTATGTTTCTCTCTTCAACCGAGTCCAGAATCTCAACGTCACTGGCCTGCACCGGCTGCACCGAGAGTTTGTTGTGGTCACGTGACTGGTTGGCTTCACTTGATTGGTTACATGTCAGGTGACAATAAGTTACGCAATAAATTTGCCGCAAATGTTTTTATATACTCTAAACAAAAAGTAACGGTAGCGATCGGCAGAAAGCCCATAGTAACGGAGTAAAAGTTGCGGTTTTCTCCCCTAAAATTTACTCAAGTAAAAGTATGTCTTTCACATTTAAACTACTCTCACAAGTACAATTTTCTCAAAAAGTTAATTAAGTAAATGTAACGGAGTAAATGTAACGCGTTCCTACCCACCTCTGCATATGACATGGGTGTATCCGATCACAAAGTCATCTATATGGAGCTTCCTTTCCTGGACAGTACCATCAAACGAAAGTGACAGATTTCTTTTATAAATCTGAAAAACATTAACCCTGAACTTCTAGCAGCTGTTCTTAAAGGTACACTGACATGATTTTTTTACTATTCATAAAATTGCTAAAAAATATGTATATTTTATCATTTAAATATGTTTGTTTTTGCAAACAAAATGATAAATCATTTTACAGTATTTTGCTTTAAAAGTGATTTTGAACTTCAAGCCATGTTTAATCATGGGAAATCCGATTACACACGAACGTACCATCTGTGACGTAGTGAGAGGCTGAGGGCTCTGGTGTCTTTAATAGCGGACAATTTAAAACAAGACAAATTTATCAATCTATGTGAAGATTTGAGCTATTTGTCTTCATTTTGGGAAGCAGAAAATAGTTTGGGTGATGGAACAAGAAACAACAGGATCTAATTTAGGTCTGATGCTGGATCAGACTTACCTTCATGTCGAGCTGCTCATACCCACGCACTGTGACAAGCCCAGAGCTCTGCCGTCACAGATGGTGCATTCGTGTGTAATTGGATTTCCCATGATTAAACACGGCTTGAAGTTCAAAATCACTTTTAAAGCAAAATTAAAGTGATTTATCATTTTGTTTGCAAAAACGAACATATTTAAATGATAATATATATATATATTTTGAGCAATTTTATGAAAATTAAAAAATCATGTCAGTGGGCTTTAAGGTCCTCATTCCTGTCTCCCTTCCAGCTTCCCTCAATGCAATGGACTTCTACAACATTGGCCTCTCCAGCATCTTAGACCACCATTCTCCTGTCAGAGAGAGGACAGTTGCCTTTTCACGCTCAGCTCCCTGGTTTACCCCAGAGCTGAGGAAAATGAAGACAGCTGGTTGAGTGCTTGAGAGACGTTTCTTGGCTTCTGGTCTGCTAGTTCTAGGGATGGAAATTGATAAGAATTTAGCAATTCCAATTCCTTTATCAATATAGTTTATGGATTCAATTCCTTATCAATTCTCTTATCAATTCTCATTGGGTTAGGCAATAAAATATAGTAAACCCTTTGTGTGCATGCAGTATTTAATGATCTTTCACCAAAACAAAAATATAAGTTGTATGAATAATGAATTCCTAAATAACAATAACACATCATCAAAAACCATTGGAATTGGTGATATGCTTCTATACAGTTGGACTTCTCGATCCAGTCTCTGAGCCACGGAGATGGGGGGCTGCTGCACTGACAGAAGCTTTCTGTCCTCTTCCTCAAAAAATTCTTCTAGTGGTGTCTTTTTTGCTTCTTTACAGGAGGCATCTGAAATTATTGACATAACCACAACTTGTAATTCACAAGTTTCAATTTTAATCCACGCAATATATCATCTTTCATTACAAAAAAACAAAACTTACATAGTTATCATAATCTTCATCCTCTTCTGCGTCACTCTGTGTCTCTCCCATCTCTCCCAGCTTCAGAAAAAATTCACCATGCAAGAAATTGAAATCAGTCAATCATGAAAAACTGTTTTTTTAGTGTACATTTTCTAAGTGCATGTACTGCATCCTGCCGCAAGAGCCTCCAGCGCATTGTGAGAGCAGCTGAGAAGATCGTGGGCACCTCCTTGCCCTCACTGCAGGACTTACACAGCAAACGCCTCACTCGGAAAGCCCTCTGCATGGCAGGTGATCCCACACACCCACTACACAGCTGCTTCAGACTGCTGCCATCAGGGAGGAGACTGAGGAGTCTCCAGGCTCGAACCAGCAGACTGAGAGACAGCTCTGTTCATCAGGCAGTCAGGATGCTAAACACTCTGCCTGCTCTGCCCCCCTCCCATTTGAACTGCCTTAACACTAAAACTTTCTCACACATTACCACACAACACAAAGATTTTAACACTGGACTCTGTGTCATCAAACGGGTTATTCACTAAACTCTCGGTCATGTGCTCATACAGTTTGCACTACTTCTCATACTTGCACTAATGTTTGTATTACATCACTGCCTATAGTCATAATACTGTTTACATTCTCTGTTTACATTTATTAATACTGTTTACTTTTATTACTACTGCTTACATTTAATTACTACTGTTTACATTTACAGTACACTACTCTAATATCTACACCACTGCTGATACATATACAGTGTGCTCTGAACGGTCTTATTCAGGGATGCCCAATGTGCCTTACTGCATATGCCACTTTTTGCCTCTATAACAACATCAACTACTACCTCATACATATACTGTGCACATTAACTCATACGCTGCTTTGCCACTTTGCAAATGTCAATGCTAGAAACCTTTAGTTTATTTTAGTTATACTTTTTATACTCTTTTTTTATACTAGTATGCAAAAACTCAGGACAGTATTATGTTCATTAAATGTTTAATGTTTTAGTTTTAGAGTTGGTGTAAATTTTCATACTCTTATACCACTATGCAAAAACTCAGGACAGTGTTAGTTTTACTATTTTATGCTTATGTCTATTATTATATGTTTCAGTGTTTCAATGTTTAGATGTTTACTGTTGCACCGAGGGACTGAGAGAAACGCAATTTCGGTCCTGTGTATGTCCTGTACAGTACATATTGCAGATCTGACAATAAAGTTGACTTTGACTTTGACTAATTCAAATACCTCTGTTGTTGTTACTGCGGCTGCCTGAGTGTTTTCTGCCACCGCTGCTGCCCGAAAGGAGAAGCTAAAGGTGTGCTAGCACCACTGGTGCTAGCACCAGCCTCTGAGCCAGCCAGACTCCGGCAATCCTCGTCAACTAAATGTTATTACAGGAGAGGGAGATTTATAAAATACAGTAGAATCAGTACAGCAAAAAGGTAACGAGTGAAATAAACTAGGAGTTTAACGTTACCTGCTGCAACATTTAAAACGGAGGTGGACGCTTTATCTCCACTTCCTTCACCACCTGGCAGCGTGTTAAAGACGTTACATTTCTTCAAACTAACCGCATGCTGAGTGCTCAAATGCTTCATGTTAGAAGTATTTCCACCCTTTGTAGTAATCGACGGGTTACATGTGTTGCAAGTAGCCCTGGTCTTGTCATTTTTAGTGAAGTGAAGCCACACGCTGGACCGCTTCCTCCTCGACGCCATGTTGAATACCAAATACGGCACATGTCTGTGATGTCAACACGTAAATGCATCACCACGACGAGTCAGAAGAACCGATAAACTGAATCGTTAAGACAAGCAGCCTACAATTCCATGGAATTGAACTCCAAAGAACTGGTTCTTTAAAAGAACCGGTTATCAATTCCCATCCCTAGCTAGTTCACAAGCTAGCTTATATGGAGCATCGTAAGATGTATGCTAGGTCCCTCAAAGACTCTCGGTCTTTATTCTACTCATCTGTAATCTCTAATAAACCTGGTAACTCCAAAATACTTTTTTCAACCATCACTCACCTCCTTCCGCCACAAACAACCTCACTCACTGACTCCACTAATGATATTTGTAATAACTTTAACTCCTTTTTCTAAAACAAGATCCAAAAAATCAGATCAGCCATCACCACGTCACCCCCTGCCCGATGTCCGGCTGTAAATGTACAGCTTGGGAACTCTCCCCCCTTCTGCTCTTTCCCAGAGGTTTGTGTGAAAGAAGTTGAAGCCACTGTCAGGACCACGAAACCCTCCTCATGTGCTCTTGACCCCTTCCCAACAACCTTAGTCAAGGCTAACATTGCCTCTCTCAATACTCTTATTACCACCATAGTTAATCAATCCCTCCAATCTGGTCATATTTCCCCTGTCTTGAAGTCATCTATAATTGAACCCCTTCTTAAAAAACCTACTCTTGATCCTCATGACCTGGCAAATTACAAACCCATTTCCAACCTTCCCTTCCTCGCTAAAGTTCTGGAGAAGTTAGTCTCAGTTCATCTACAAGAACATCTACATGACAATAATATACTGGACAAATTTCAATCAGGTTTTCGGACAGCTCATAGCACTGAAACAGCTCTGATCCTGGTCACAAATGACCTGTTGGTCATTGCAGACCGTGGTTCCTCTTCTCCCCTTACTCTTCTTGATCATTAGGCAGCCTTTGACACGGCTGATCATTATATTCTGCTCCAACGTTTACAGCATTTTGCAGGACTCACTGGCACTGCCCTGGAGTGGTTATACCTGACAGACAGAAAAAAGTTTGTCTCCATTGGGCGTGCCAGGTAATTGAGCCATCCTGTTTCTTGTGGTGTGCCTCAAAGATCAGTTCTGGGACCCCTCCTTTTTAACTTGTACATAGTACCACTTGGATGTATTATCGGCAGCTATGAGGTCTCATTCCATTACTATGCTAATCAGCTGTATCTTAAGCTGGGTAGCAATGTGCCTGAGACCTCATCTACATCTACATCATCTTCTTCAGCTTCTCAATTTTCTCCACTTTCTTCTCTTTCCATGCTCACAGCGTGTCTGGAGGAGATGAAGGCAGCAAAATTTCCTTCACCTTAACAGTTCAAAACCGTAAGCAATTCAAATTGGTACTTCACATCAAATTCAACAACACAAAAATCCTCAGTATGTTTTTCTCTGGCCAGAACATTTTTCTTTCCAGTACAGTCACCAATCTTGGTGTTAATTTTGATCCACAACTCGCCTTTGAAAGCCATATAAAGTAGGGCTGGGCGATATATCGATATTATTAAAATATCGAGATTTTTTTCTAAAGAGATACAAGACGAGACTATATCGTTTATATCGAAAATCCTCCTGTCTTCTTTCTCCCACTCGCCCCCCTCCCTCTCCTTCACTGAACACAAACTCAGCCCCTCCTTCCTGCCTACAGGAGGACGGAGACTTTCAGCACAAGTAAACATGGCAGATATGAAGAGCCGCTAGCTGCTGAGGGGGAAAAAACAATGTTCTTTCTGAGCTAGTTTGGATCTAAATTGTCAGATGACGGCAAAAAAAATTTTTTTGTAGACAATGCTTGTAGCCCTACAAGAAAATGCTAAAAGGATTGTTTGAAAATAAACAAAGGAAAAACAAAGGTTATACAGGTTTGGCACACAGAACCAAACATACAGATAACAATAGATCAATCATCGGCTGAGAAGGTACAGAAATGTGTCTACCTTGGAAGTGCCATAACTAACGATGGCAACGTAGATGCAGATATTACCACCCGCATCGGTAAGGTAGCATCAACATTCAGAAGAATGCAATCAATATGGGCAAGTAAATCCATATCCACGAATCTTAAGGTCAGACTACTGCAAACAGTGGTTATCCCCACAGCCTTGTATGCCAGTGAGACGTGGAAGATGTCAGTAAAGATGGCCAAGAAATTGGATGCATTCCAACAAAGATGCCTGCGAAAGAGGATTATTATTTAAAAGGTGTAAATAAATGTCTAAAAAATAAAGTAAAGTAATGAGAAATAGTTCATTTTTTAGACATTTATTTTGTAGAGTTACAGCTGTTTGTTAATAAATGTTGCTGTGTGACAACTGGGACAAAGCTTTGACTCAGAAATATATTTTTGTTATTCTTTTATGGAAAGAAAATTATATTGAGATATATATTGTTACCCTGCAACCTTGGATGGTGGAGGGTAAGGTGTAAGATGATCTCTCAACGTGTGATGCTGTGGTATGAGAAAAACGAGACACACACGTTGAGCCTTTTATCACATTCAACCAGAAGATTTATTCTTCTTCTTGTGTGCTCTAAACACGCTTCATAGATCACATATTTCAGGTAACACATTCTTTAGTAGAGAACCATTAACTTCATTACATTACACAATGACTATAATATACATTTAAACCAAACGATCATTCTTTCAACATGCTCTATTTAGCATTATGAATTCTGTCAAATTACAAAATTAATTCACAAATAGTTTTTACTTCTCTAAAACATATTAATTTTGTAATTAGTGCTTTAAATTCAATACCTTGTCCTCTTTTCTGAGACCTGTATTTAACTATAAAAATAAAAATAAATAATAAAATATATTTAAATATTTAAACACCTTAGCTGTTAGCAATATCCATTGTTTTAACAGAACAACTTTTCTCTAAACACAAAGAAAACCTCATCTTTAAACTGAAAAGGTGCAATGCTCCTTTAATGCTGTCTCTCTTTACTAAGCTTCACACATATGCAGCCATTACTTACTTAATGTCATAACAATATTTCTGTTTTTTCATGAACCCATAACAAAATGTCCATTTTACAAATAAAGAGAACAGAAAATGTCCTTTGTGTGAGAACAGTCTCACAAAGTGCAAAGTACAAGTTCAAAGTGAATTCAGCAGGCCTTCAGTTGTTGCTAAGCAACACCACATACACAAAATCTGCTAGCATTAGCTCCAATTAGCCTTCATGAACAAGTCCCGTTTTTGTACACAATACAATTATAAAACGAACTTTGTGACTCATTAGTTGAGATTCGATTTAATAACCTTTCAACTCTCCCAAGAAACTAATATATATGCATAAAACACATTTTTTACTGACCTGTGGTATGAGAAAAACGAGACACACACGTTGAGCCTTTTATCACATTCAACCAGAAGATTTATTCTTCTTCTTGTGTGCTCAATCTTTCTATGCCACCAACGCAACAGCGCCTCTAGCGGTTTTGTGTGAAATTGCATAGAACTAACTAAAATGACACTAAAGAACTTAATACAATGAGAAATTAAAGATACAAAAATAAAAATTATGTTGGGGTGTCTATTTTCCTATTTTCTTAATTATTGCTTTAATTTGCTATTGCCTTGTTTTTCACCTCTCAACACTCTCCCTCACTTAAAAAAATGTCTCCTGACATTAACAATTTCTTGTGTGAGTCTCACTGTATGGGAGTGTACTGCTGATACAGATGTGGATATGGAACATAGGGAAATGGTAGTAGACCAGGTGTCATTGTGAAGGGTTGGTTGAATAGCAACGGGCTAACTCCTGCACTCCAACAGCTGTATGATGGCTGACCAAGTGTCTCATATGTTAGTCTTTCTGTTGGTCTCCCTCTTCTCTCTGATCTCCGTACATCGTTTTCCCCTCTGGTTTCATCCATCTCCAACTGATCCTGATCTCTTTCACACATTTCAGATCTTTCGTCAGTTTCAGCAGTATTTCTTTCACTGACAGTGGCTTCCCTTGTAGAAGGACAGAACTCTTCAGCTGTTGCACGCAGATTATTTTGGTTTTCTTGGTTCTGTCTTGTCACCACCTGTTCTTGTTCATTTTGGGTTTGGTTAGGCCGTAGTTGTTGTGGGTTTACAAATCCATAACACGGGATTCTGCTCCGGAGGTTATGGTGGTAAGTAAACTCTTCTTCTTCGGAGTCATGCATTTCAGGTTCATTCTCACGTCTTTCAGTTTGTCGCTTTCTTTTCTGTTTTGTTTGTTCTCTCACAGGAAGTTCGTCCTCCAGAGGTAGATCGTTGACAGGCAGCAGCAGATTTCTGTGAAGCACACGCATGGTTTTGTTACCCTTCTCTGGCTGTACTTTGTAAACGGGTCCATCTCCCACTCTTTCAATCACACGGTACACCACCTGCTCCCAGTATGAGCGGAGTTTACCTGGACCTCCCCTTTCTGAGAGGTTTTTAACCAGGACTCTATCACCTGCCTGAAGAGCGACACCTCTGACACGTCTGTCATATTGCTTTTTGCCTTTAGCTGAAGACTTTTGACTGTTGTTGGCAGCTATTTGGTACGCCACACGCATCCTTTCAGCCCACTTTTTAACAAAGGTTTGATGGTTGTAGTTTTCAGTTTCTCTCCTGGTGCCAAAGAGCAAATCGACTGGTAGACGTGGAGCCCTGCCATACAATAGGAAGAAAGGTGAGTATCCTGTTGCTTCGTGCCTCGTGCAATTATATGCATGCACTATTTGTGGCAGATGATCTTTCCAGTCACTCTTTTTCTCCTCTTGTAGGGTACGCAACATCTGGAGAAGCGTGCGGTTCAGTCGCTCCACTGGATTGCACTGCGGATGGTAGGGAGTGGTGCGTGAGTGAGAAATCCCTGAGAGTTGTTGTAATCTTTGGAATAAGCCATTCTCAAACTCACGTCCCTGATCATGATGTAGTTTCTCTGGGTACCCAAAGCGAGGAATAAAATCTTGGAATATCTTTTCAGCTGCCATCTTTCCGGATTTGTTTCTCGTTGGGTACGCTTGTGCGAAGCGGGTGAAATGGTCAGCGACAACCAGGATATATTCGTATCCCCCTTTGCTTGGCTCCAAATGCAAATAATCAATAGAGACCAACTCAAATGGCGCACTAGTTGTGATAGATCCCATTGGAGCTCTCTGTGGGACATTGGGATGTTTTTGTTTAATACATTGACATTTCTTTGTCACATAATCCTCAATGTCTTGTTGCATATTCGGCCAGTAAAAGCGTTCTCGAGCCAGATGTATCACCTTGTCAGGACCGACATGGCCCATGTCGTCATGCAAGCTCTTCAACACTAGTGGTTTGAGTTTTTCTGGGAGAACTAGCTGTTTGTTTAGTTCTGTTTTCCGGAAAAGTAGTCCGTTTTCCATGACTAGCTTGTTCCACTCGTACAACAGTCTCCTTGTTTTGGTACACATAGTTCTTTTATCTTTTTCATTTGGACTCCAGTTTCTTTGTTTCAATGACCCAATCTCTTTAATAGCTGTATCTTCTTGTTGTGCTGCTCTGATGTTTTCAGGCATAATGGTCATGGCACCATCAGGTAAGTTAGCCTCATCATTTTCATCAGCAAGTTGTAATGCAGCAATCCAGGGAACATCATTGCTTTGTGTTGCTTTGTTGCCTTGCCACACTGCAGACACTACTTCAGGTGACACTGTCTCGGTGTGATCTTTCATATATTGTTCAAGGCCTATTGGGTATCTGGACAACATATCTGCATCAGCGTTCCTCTTTCCCGGTCTATACTTGATATCAAAGTGGAAGTCAGCCAATTCCCCAACCCACCTATGACCTACAGCATTTAACCTGGCAGAACTCAAAACATAAGTCAGGGGATTGTTATCTGTATAGACCGTGAAAGTTGGTGCATAATACAGATAGTCTCGAAACTTATCACAAATTGCCCACTTGAGTGCGAGGAACTCAAGTTTACTAGAATGCAAGTGATAGTTTCGTTCAGCGGGTGTTAAGGTCCTAGATCCGTAGCCAATAACACGTAGCTTGTTGTTTTGGGACTGATACAAAACCGCTCCAAGCCCTTCATTTGATGCATCTGTATGCAAAACAAACGGACGATCAAAGTCGGGATAGGCTAAGATGGGTGGATTGATCAGCATCTCCACAAGTTTAGATAGCACAGTCTGATGTTCAGTCGTCCATGTCACAGGTGTGCGAGAGGGAAGCTGACCTGTGTTTTCTTTAATTTTACAACCTCGACCCTTAGAAGTCTGGGGCTTGTTGGTCATACTTGTGTCGGCTGAGCTTTGAAGGAGTTCAAACAGAGGTCTTGCCAGTCGTGAGAAATCTTGGATGAAGGATCGGTAATAACTAAGGAAACCTAGCAATGTCCGAACTTCTCCAACTGTGTGAGGTTTGTTCTCCTTCAGAGCTATTACAGCTTCCAAATCTTTTGGGTCAATCTGGATGCCTTCTCCTGAAATCATTCGTCCCAGATAACGAATTTGTCTCTTGAAAAACTCGCATTTGGCTGGTCGAAGTTTAATGCCATGTTGTCTCATTCTGCAGAAAACTTGCCTCAGATGATCCACATGTTCCTCAAATGTTTGTGAGTAACAGAGGATATCATCTAAATAAGGTACGCAGCACTCATCCCTGATGCCTTCTAATACACCTTCCATACATCTCTGGAATGCAGCTGGCGCATTGGTCAGTCCGAATGGAATCCTTACCCATTCGTAGAGACCCCAAGGTGTGCTAAATGCTGTCAGATGCCTTGACTCCTCGCTCAAAAACCCTTGGTGATATGCACTTCCTTGATCCAAAATGGAGAACCATGAATTTCCTCCAAGACTGTCCAATAGATCCTGAATGCGTGGTAGTGGATGTCGGTCTGGAGTGGTTTTACGGTTGAGTTCACGGAAGTCAACACAAAGACGCAGACTGTGGTCTTTCTTTCGCACGCAGACGACAGGTGAGGAGTAGGCTGAAATTGATTTTTTTATCCACCCTCTATCCAAAAGGTTGGAAATATAATCCTTGACCTCTTTATACAATGGCCGAGGGATGGAATTATAATTTTTCTGGACAGGGGTGGTATCTGTTGTGGTAATCTGGAGCTGTAAACCAGGAATGCATCCAATGTCTCCTTCTTCAGATGCAAATACATCCGACTCTTCATACAACATTTGGCGTACCATATCCTGTTCATGCTCAGAGAGATGACCCAAATTGACATTTGGATGCCATTTCTCTTGTGACTCAACAGGTGTATGGTTTCTCTTTTTGGAATAGTCTCCATCATTTAGTGAGTTCACCTGGGTGGTGCACAAGAGTGGGTCATCCTGTCCACTGACTCGTTTGCGAGATGATTGAGAGATATTTACAGGTTTGGTTCCATCAATTTCCTCGATGAATCCTAAAGCTGTTCTTGGATGTAAGAAAATGTCGTGATTGGTTGAATTCTGGACTGGAATTCTCACCATTTTTGAAACTCCAACAGGTACATCAACCAGAGCAGGGAATAACTCCAACCCGTCCGATATGATGCTCTGTATGTCTGGTTCAAACAACATTACTCCTCCTCCTGGAAAAGTTCTGATGCGACATTTCACTTCACAGATTTGGCCACTTTGAACATTAAGACCCTTCTTTCCAACTCTCACTGTAGAACTCTTTGATTCTTTTTGAGATGGCATAGTGCAAACCACAGAGACTAGAGTTTCAACACTACTCTTTTGAATTCTCAAAGCCTCTGACAGTAAGTTCACTAAGTTGATGTTGTTCGTCTGGTCAGTGTTTCCCATTATGATTTCTTGTATCACATTAAAGCCTAGCAAAGGGCTGCTCACACTCTCTTGACTTACAAGCAACGGAACATAGAGGGCAACTGAACCATATTTGATGCTTTTGATCTCGAGCAGGACTTCTATCCACCCATCAAATGGCACCTCTGTTCCATTAGCTGCTGTGACTTTGAGAGGGTGTTCTGGTAGTAGACTCTCAAGTGGTTGGATCGTTACATTTGGTAGAGCTTTCTGCACCCATGACTTCTCCACTATGCTCACTTGTGCCCCACTGTCCAGTAGCATCTGCAATTTGACACCATTTAATTGGCATGTCACCGTGCATCTACCACCAATCAGCTGTGCAACATGTTTCTTCTCAGTAAAGTTGTTTTGTTTGATGGGCCTGGTGGAAGATGGTGTGCCCACTTGAAGATGCGGCGTTGCAGTGGTGTGGGACTCTGCATTCTCTCTGATCACTGGTGGTCCCACCCCAGCGACCTCACCTCGTTTCCCGACTGGTTGTTCTTCATCAGACAGCCAAACGCTCTGTGTCCCTCTTTCCCGCACTTGAAACAGTGACTACAGTTCTCGTTTCTTTGGGAGACACATTGCTGACATCTTCGTTTAGCTTCTGACTTTACTGACTGTTTTTGGTGGGGAGAAGGTGTGAGAATGTTTTCAGTCCCTGGACTAAGCATAGGTGTTAAAGCTTTCTCCAAACTCTTGGTCAGTGATGAAACCTGTGCTGTTAGCTCCTGTATGGCAGTACGGTTAGCTTGGACTTCTGCCTGCATCTGAACTACATTCTGACTTTTCTTATCCATCTGCACTGTACTGACATTGACTGTTTTGGGTTTAACAGTCTGACCCAATCTATTTTGTCTCTCTGTGTCTTCACCTACTGACTTTGTTATCACTTCTAGGATAAAATCATCAGTAACGTTCTCATCTGAAATGTGGGGTTTAAGATCTTGTCGGATGTATGAATATTTTTCATGTATCCCCTGGTAAAGTGAATGCAGGAACACTCCCTGAACTAATTTTTTTTCATATTGTAAACCTGTACTAACTTTAGAAGCAAAAAGTACACGCTGTTTTAACCCCATCATTCTATACATAAACTGTTGTGGACCTTCTTTATCATGTTGTCTTGCATTGCTCAGTTCTTGGAATAATTCATTACTGCTCTTATCTTTAAGATGTGCTCTGAGAAAACGCTTCAGTTCAGTTACAGTTAGACTATCTTTTGTCATAAGCATGTCTTTGAATGTACCTGGTTTAATTATTCTGAGAACTGTTCTAATGATCTCAGTCTCAGTGAAACCTTCACTCAGTCCTTCATCAATTTGCTTACACAAGCAGTTAGAACTCACGTCTGAGTCAGAGTCTGAGATCTGACCAGCATGAATCCGAAATTCTCTTCGTGGGAGTAATGCAGCAACATCCGTCAGTTTTACTAACCCAGTTACCTGATGAGCAACAACTGGTGTTGACACTATCTTACTCCTCGCTGAAGCTGCTACAATCTGCTCAGTCTTGTACCCCGATGTAGCTTCCTCTTCATCCACTGAATGATGTGGGTTCTTTGCTTCTTGGGCTGACTGCAGTTCATTTATGAGGTCACGAAACATCAGCAGGTGCGACATCCCTTGGTCCTCCAGACTCCTTAATTGTTTACTTCTTAAAAAGTCAACAATGAAGTCAAAGAGTTCCACCTCGGACGACTCCTCCCCTGGCATGTCTTCTCCCACCTCATTTTGGCATGATACTGCTAGCTGGTGAAGCAGGTCTCTTCTAGCATCCTTAATCAGTTGGTGAAGCAGCTGCTGGATCTCCCACTGAAGCTCATGTAGCGTCGTCATCTCTGGATACCTGAAGTCTTGCTTTAGGTCATCAGCTCATAGAACAGGAAGTCAGGATCCCACGGTTCTTTGTTGGATAGCACCAAGCCAGCAGGAGGCGCTATCCCGGACGAGCCCCCAAATTTGTTACCCTGCAACCTTGGATGGTGGAGGGTAAGGTGTAAGATGATCTCTCAACGTGTGATGCTGTGGTATGAGAAAAACGAGACACACACGTTGAGCCTTTTATCACATTCAACCAGAAGATTTATTCTTCTTCTTGTGTGCTCTAAACACGCTTCATAGATCACATATTTCAGGTAACACATTCTTTAGTAGAGAACCATTAACTTCATTACATTACACAATGACTATAATATACATTTAAACCAAACGATCATTCTTTCAACATGCTCTATTTAGCATTATGAATTCTGTCAAATTACAAAATTAATTCACAAATAGTTTTTACTTCTCTAAAACATATTAATTTTGTAATTAGTGCTTTAAATTCAATACCTTGTCCTCTTTTCTGAGACCTGTATTTAACTATAAAAATAAAAATAAATAATAAAATATATTTAAATATTTAAACACCTTAGCTGTTAGC
>JBBPBX010020051.1:0-14897 GCA_038048925.1 Garcialebias charrua | reverse complement strand
ATTTGTATGTTTCTTTTTACCCAGATGCACTTGCTTTACTTGTTTACACCACACGACACTAAAACTGCTAGCTTTGAAAATGTACTTTTACAATGACTAATGTTCCTTATGGCGGGCAGACAGGTGGCAGATCTCTGCGGCTGGTGACATGGAATGTAAAAGGTCTTGGCACTGCAATAAAGAGGGGGAAGGTTTTTAAACATCTTAAATCCTTGGCTGCAGACATTATTTTCCTGCAGGAGACCCATATTAAAAAAGATGCACAACACAGACTGAAGTGCAGCTGGGTGTCACAAATATACCAATCACCATTCACTTCACGAGCTTGTGGTGTGGCCATATTATTAAGAAAGAATATCCCATTTCAGGCAACGTCTGTTGTTAACGACCCAATGGGCAGGTACTTGATGGTGACAGGCACCATAAACTCAAAACCACTAACTCTCCTTAATATATACGGTCCAAACTCAGACGATCCCAGGTTTTTTAGGAAAATTTTTGACCTGATTTCAGATGACAGCTGTTCAAACGTAATAATAGCGGGGGACTTGAACTGTTATCTTGACCCCTTTCTTGACAGATCCTCTAAACGACCAGCAATAGAACTGGCGTCCACCAAACTTTTAAATAATCTTATCAAAACTAGGAATATGGTTGATATTTGGAGGGTTCAGCACCCTACGGGTAGAGATTATTCATTTTACTCTCATGTACACAAATCTTATACCAGGATTGACTACTTTCTAATAAGTAACAATCTCACCTCTCAAATTGCTGACTCTAAATATCATAACATTCTCATCTCTGATCATTCCCCCCTGGCTATGTCATTAGATCTCTCCCTTCCCAGGCAGGCTTATTCCTGGCGATTTAACGCAAACCTTCTCAATGATGATAACTTTATTAAATGGTAAATGGTAAATGGAGCTTATTTATATAGCGCTTTCCAGCCCCCTGTGAGGAGCCCCAAAGCGCTTTACAATACCAGCCATCCACCCATTCATTCAGACATTCATACACCGGTAGTGGTAGCCTGCCTTGCAAGGCGCCATCCAGACCTACCGGGAGCAACTCGGGGTTAAGTGTCTTGCCCAGGGACACAACGACACATGGTGGGCGGATGCGGGATTCGAACCTCCAACCTTCCGATCAGGGGTCGACTGCCATTACCACTACACCACGGCCACATTAAAAACATAACCTCTAAATTAAAAGATTTTATAGACATAAACGATAACGGTGAAGTATCAGATTCCATTCTATGGGAAGCATTAAAGACAGTTATGCGTGGCGAAATAATCTCATATATCTCAGCCGTTAAAAAAGAAAGAGAGAAATGCCTGTCTGTAATCACCTGTGCCCTCTCCAATTTAGAAAGAAAGTATCAAATCTCTGTATCACCAGATGACTATAAAGAAATACTTAAACTCAGATATGAATATAATGGAATTATGAGCAGCCAGATTAGTAATTTACTTTGCAAACTACGACAAAAAACATTTGAGCTTGGAGATAAGCCTGGTAAACTACTAGCGCTGCAGCTTAAGTGTGCCCAAGCCACAAGATCCATCTATATTATTAAGTCAGAAACCGGCACGCTCTTAACCAACTTTGCTGACATAAACAGCAGATTCAGAGAATTTTGCGTCACGTTGTACTCGTCCGATAATAATGCAACACAATCAGATTTTAATAATTTCTTTGATTCACTCCTTTTGCCTAAACTAAATAAATCTGACAGAGACTACCTTGAGTCTGACCTGATGCTTCGAGAGGTTATAGACGCTATAAAATCACTTCCATCTGGCAAAGTTGCCGGGCCTGATTGTTTTGGGTCGGATTTTTATAAGAAATTCTGTGACATTCTTGCACCACTCTTGTTTAGAATGATGTCTGCATAAAAGAAGGATGGAAAACTGCCCAAAACTCTATATGAGGCTAACATTTCCCTTTTTCTTAAAAAGGAGAGGGATAAAACTGATCTTGCCAGCTTTCGACCGATTGCACTGCAAAATGTTGACCGCAAGATAATCACTAAAATCGTGGCCACTAGACTGAATAAATGTTTAGCATCTATCATCCATCCTGATCAGACTGGGTTTATCCCCCGCAGAATGTCTTTTTTCAATGTAAGACGATTACTTAATACTATATATCTTCAATCAATCAATCAATCAATCAATCAATCAATCTTTATTTATAGAGTCCCTTTCAGCAGCCAGAAGGTGCACAAAGTGTTGAACAATACAGAAATAAAAACAAACAATAAAAACAAACAATAAAAAACAACAACAATAAAAAACAGCCAGTTAAAAATGTTTTCCTCTATGGATGTTGTGAGCCACTGCACTTTGTCCAGCAGTACTAGAATCTCTGTTTTGAGCAGTTTTAAAACTTCAAAATTTGTTATAGATGAGTCAGCATCTTCAGCTTCTGTATCTGCCATCTTTTTGTTTTGATTTTGTGAGAATCAATAATGGTATTTATTATAGTGTATGCAAATAAATGTTTTCTTAGCAGTGAGTTAATTACTTAAAACAGCTTTCTGGTTTTATTATTGTAATCTATAAACAAGTCTTTTATTCATTCAGTACCTTTTTATTTATTTTAGGTTTTACCTTCAATGAAAAATATTATAAGTTAATGCCTTTTGTGGTTGTATTAACTTAATAGACTTATCTTTTAAAACAATTACTATTAAACCACGCTTATTTTTTGTCTTTCACTCAAACGCCTTTTTAAAGATTTCAAATAAATGCAATGTTCACACTAAAATGTTAGCAGATTTTGTTTTATTTTGCTCCAAGAGAATGTATTTCAGTTTCAATAAAACTGTTTGATTGTTGCTACAGTTATCTGGAGTGAAAAATGTACTTTTTGTTTGTTATTTTAAACTCTTTTGTATTTAAAATAAACAAAAATGTTTGTCTGTACAGGTGACCCCCTACTACGACTCCATCGACCTACAGCATCCCGGACCTACGAACGTATCATATTTAATAAAAATATGACATTACTGTATTAAAAAAAAAAAAAAAAAATTTTTTTTTTTTTTTGTGTTTAAATGTTCTTAATTTCATGTGTACATCACTTTGTTGCAGCTGTGGTTGTTTTAAAGGCTTTATAAATAATAATTATGATAAAAAATGATCATTTCTGATCATTTTTGTCATGATTGCGCAATAATTGTGCAACTTCCGGTCATAACAGGAAGAAGGTCGGTCATAACAGGAAGAAGGTCGCCAGTCACCGGAGGCCAGCCATCTTAGGTTAGTCACGGCTACAGGCAGCAAGGTTTGGAAGACTTGTTGATCAGGATTGCCTCGTATGGATTAATTACTATCTGGAATCGCTCTGTGAGCTCTGTGGACGTCTCAGGCTGGAGCAGGAGCTGCAGAATGATCGCCGATTGCGCCGCACCGCCGCTCCAACACCAGCTCATGGCCTGGCTAGCAGAAGCTAACACAGGCCTCGAGCAGCTCCCGTGGTTTGCTCGCCGCCCGCCCGACAGCAACAACAACGCATGGCAACCTAAGGTGTCGGCTTTGACCATCTCAAAGTAAGAAAATATATTTTTATTTATTCTGTAAATGTGAATAGCAATGTTTAACATTACAGTACACTACTGTACATGCTTAAATGTGTGCGCGCGCTCCGTTAGCATGATAAATAAAGGTTGAATGAATGAATAATTTTTTTTTTTTAAATAATTTTCACCCCCTACCTACGGCAGAATCGAGCTGCGAACCGTTCTTAGGTCCCGATCTCGTTCGTAACATGGGGGTTCCTTGTACCTCTGTTATTCTAAAATTTGTATTTAAAATAAACAGGAGTTTTTTGTTTGTGCACAGAACAAATTTAAAGATGGTATTTCACCATAAAAATGCTGACTTATTTTATGATGTTTTGAGAGAACTCTTCTGTTAAACAATATAATAATAATAATAAATAATAAACTTTATTTGTATAGCACCTTCCTACAATGCCTTGCATTGACCAAGGTGCTAAACAGGATAAAAAGATGAATAAACTGGAACAATAAATCAATGAAAATAGAATAAGAAACAACAGCAATAAAAGAAGGCAATGGAAATAAAAAATGCTACATACTAAAATACCACAAGTAATAAAAGTTACACACTGAAAGCTTTTTTGAACAAGTGGAAATAAAAAGGCAATGGAAATAAAAAATGCTACATACTAAAATACCAAAAGTAATAAAAGTTACACACTGAAAGCTTTTTTGAACAAGTGGGTCTTCAGTCTGGTTTTGAACAGAGTCAGATCAGAGGTGGCACGCAGCTCAAGGGGGAGGCTGTTCCAGGCTTTTGGGCCGGCAACAGAAAATGACCGGTCTCCCCATTGTTTGTACCTTGAGCGAGGCACCTCCAGCAGGTGTTGACTGGCAGATCGTAAAGCTCTGCCGGGCTGATGGGCTTTCAAAAGTTCTGAGATGTACAGAGGAGCAAGTCCATTCAGAGCTTTGAAAACAAACAGGAGCAGCTTGAACTGTATCCTGAACTGAACCGGGAGCCAGTGTAGAGAGGACAGGACAGGAGTGATGTGTTCATATTTTCGTGTGTTGGTCAAAAAGCGCGCGGCAGAGTTCTGTACAAGCTGTAAACGGGAGATGGAGGATTGATTAATACCAACATATAAAGCATTACAATAATCAAGTCTGGAGGTCACAAAGGCATGGATGGCCTTCTCCAGATCACCACGGCTGAGAAATGACTTGACTATGGAGAGCAGTCAAGAAAGTTCAAACAAGAAAGTTCATACTCAATAATCCAGGTATCAAATCTGATAAGTCTCAATCTGGTCATCTGGACAGTTTTTTTTAGTCAAAACTAAAAAAATCAGATCTGAATCTGAATCAGATCAGAATCTGAATCAGAATCTGAATCAGATCAGTGTGCTGGAACTCTGACTGAGGAAGCCCTCTGGACTGAGGGTGAAACGTTTCGACTAAAAGAAACAGTGTGCTGGAACTCTGACTGAGGAAGCCCTCTGGACTGAGGGTGAAACGTTTCGACTAAAAGAAACTGTCCAGATGACCAGATTGAGACTTATCAGATCTTCTGTTAAATGTCTTTTAACCAACAGGTGGCAGCTTCAAGTCTTAATGTTATCACGAGATGACCGCAATTACTATTTTCGGCCGCTGGAGGCGACGTGGTTGATTCTCGTTAGCTTAGCCGTTAGCTTAGCCGTTAGCTTGCGGGTAGCATCTAACAATTTGGTCAAAATCAACCTTTTAGAATTAGTTTCTAGTCAGGGTATGATAATCGCTCAAACCACGTTCTTTTCAGAGACAAATCTATGTGGTTAGACAGTTTAGATGGCTTAAATTGAGTTTTTAAACTTTTTGTGAAATCTCCGTTCTTCTTGTGGGTGCAAATTGTACTTCAACCCAATGTAGTGCCTGGAAATGATGACAAAAGTGGGCTGGTCGCAACAGCGTGCGACCCCACTTCAGCGAATCAGCGCTCGCTTTACAGATACGAGAGTGACTGACAAATCACAGCTCTCGTTTCATCCAGCTTCTTGTTTCATCCAATCACAGCTCATAAACAGACGTTATTGACACGTAGCTTTAACATTACCTTAGCACAACTTAGGACCCTTATACAACTGATGAAGGCTTCAAATACCTTTCAAAAATTCTGAAATATGTGGCAAGCACATTTAGATAGGCACAACTTAGCTACGCTTAGTAACATAGCACTTCAACTGTTGAAAACAACACGGACTCTCTCTGAGCCGCTTCAAGGTCGGTTCCGTCCACTTTTAACTGGAGCAGATCTCGGGTCTCACCAGAACCCATCCGACAACATTCTAACAGTAATATGCTTCTTTGACCTGCTCTAAAATGTAAAAATACCAGCACAACAGCAATCTTGCAAAGTAAAATTAGCTTTTCAGGCACTATGACTCGGCGGTCATCCAAAACTTTTTACAGCAGCTTGTGAAATACGTGAACTGGATCGAACGGAAGCAGAAATCCCACAGACCACGGGCTGACAAAACCTGCCCTGAAAGCTTCCAACAGCATGTGAAAGAGTTGAAACAATAATAATTTCAACTTTTGATGACAAAACATGCAGCTCCTGCAACCGTTTTGAACATCTCCAGCCAAATTTATCTTCAGAGTTAAAAATTGGATATTATTATGCAAGCATGACGTCTGAAGTTTATGACGGATCACAGATTCATGAATATTCCTTTAAATAGAAAACTCGTACTCGTACTCGTAATAAACAATAAGAATAAACACTGCAAAATATCACAACATGCTGATGCTGATCTGTTTTCTTGTTGCTGTGTTCATTTGTGACCATCTGCTCATACAGACTCGTGTTCGTGCTTCTGTTTGTAATTATGTTTTTCTATTACATTAGGGCTTAGTGTATTTCTAGTTGATGTTTTTTTTCTTAGTTATATCCTAGATGTTATTACTGTTTTTCTCTTACATTTTGTTGTTGGATGTAACTGGGACCCTGTGTACATAATCTCGTTTCATCACATGTACCACATGCGGTGCAAATGACAATAAAGACTCTCTGACTCTGACTTGTACAAGGCCACCAGATGTAAGATATATGAGTCAGTATTAAACTGACACACTTTACCTTAATTACTTATTCAGATTGAATAGTATTTCACAGATTCTTTTCTTTTTCAGGTTTACCCAATATTTCTGTGATCATTTATGATGGATGGTGAAACATAAACCCATAAAGTGACAATGGAAATGTTGATTTAGTCAGTATGCCAAAGACATGACCTTTTATTTAAATCAACTAAAATTAACACCATTACACTTGATTGACTGATTTCAATTTCTTACATATTAAACGTATCAGCACATTTAATTGTAACAACAGACATGAGTAATGATGACAATAATACTTTTTTTATCTGTAGGCTCTTATCTTAAGAAGTAGTTACCAGCTTAGAATGAGATAAAAGAAGAGGTTTAAGAGGAATAGGTCAAGGATGGAGAGATGGAAGTTTATGAGGAAGTTATCTATTTTGAGTTTAAACCAGAAACTGACGTTTCTCCACACAAAAACCAGCTCGACTCCATTGCACGTTCCAGTAAACATCAGCAACTTTGTACCTGTTAGACGTTCCATCTCGGTTGGTAGAGTTGCAGAAACAGTCTGAGCTTCACAGGTCATAGGCCCGTGAAGTCCGGTTGTATCTCGGCGTGTTTATGGATTCAACGTGTCGTGACACCTGCTTTCTCCGTCAGAGACAGTGGCATGTCCTGGTTAGTCTCAAAATAAAGCGTTCCTCAAGAAAGTTCATTAAGAACTAGGGAGCTTTTGCTCTGTGAACTTAATGGAGGCATCCATAAGTTCCAGCTGATAAGCCAGTCTTTGACTTGTGACTGAACCTAATCAGCTATAAAGACAGAGAGCAGTCAGGTCTCGCTGTCTTTCCAACTCTGCCTCGTTTACGGAAGCAAATGCTTTTTCTAAAGTGTTGAAACCAGAAAAACATTCTTTTCATTGGTTGTGGGCCAGGAGAAGAGAGATAGAGACACGTCAAAGAGTTCACTTTAACGTTATCAGGATTCAAGGTGAAAGTCAGAAACAGAAAGAAATTGTTTATTTTTTTAAAAGTATCTGACGTCAGTGACTTTCTCTTTCTCGTGTAGTGGACCTACTGAGTTGTTTTGAACTCTTCAGTGATGCTTTTTACTGACCCTTTCAGTAAACAGACATTTAACACAATTTATTCCATTAGTTTGAATCAAAGGACAGATTCACTCACAAAGAGACTATTTCTACACTTTTAATTGTGTTCTAATACAAATGTACACCTGTGTTCATCTCACATTAGCAGTATATTCTTAATATGTGAATTATCATTAATATGCTGGTTTATTTTGCATCAACGATGGTGCTAAAGAACTGTGTGAAAGGTGAAGGCCCGTGTCGGAGTGGCTTGGCAGTTTTGTTTAGAAATGGAGAATACAGTTAATCTGTTGTTTTCATGAGAATGTCTCTCGAGTTCCCTGTCCTCCTCTAAAAATCACCCCATGCTATGCAAAATTGCTGAGGCCACACTGGTTCATATGTACTGGTCCTGTCCCAGCCTTGGTCAGTTCTGGACAGATGTTTTTAAAACCCTGTCTACAATCTTCAGAGTGGAAGTAACACCTAGCCCTCTCCTTGCTATGTTTGGCATCAGTGGTGAAGAGTTACCTCTATCAGCCTCCAAAAGACAGGCATTGGCTTTTTGTTCCTTGTTAACAAGGCATGCAATTCTAATAAGATGGAAGGGTGCTGCCCCTCCAACTCATAAACAGTGGTTATATGATCAAAAAAGGCGTTTTCATATGTTGGTGCGTGGCTTGTATAAAACTTCTCGTTCTCACAGCTTCCATTCATTCAGAATTGAAAAAGACTTCTGGACAGAAGTCGAAACGTTTTCTGCAACAAATAAAGTCCAGTTGATCCTGTATTGAACGCCTTTTTTGATTTTATCATGTCCTGGACGACTGAGAATCTTCACCAGCATAGTGGTTATATGACCTTTTGTCATGCTTGAAACTAGAAAAAATAAGGTGTTCTCTTCAGCACTCTACTGAGAAATTTAATAAAATATGGGGGCCTTTTCTTGATACATTCCAAAATATACAATAATATTTCAGGTGAATTCTTTGTTTTATTTTATTACAAGTGTGCTCTCTGTTTTTGTCAGGTCTAAGGATGTAATGTGTGGACATAGGGCAGTGACCTGGATAGGAGTGAATGGGATTATTTTTTATAGATTTTTTGTTTGTGCTTAAGTATGTTGTTTAAACAGACCATATGTATACCCGTATTCTCCGGTCTATAATACGCTGTATTTTTGCTCATTTGAATGTCCAGCGTATTAAACACCGAAGAGTATTATTTATGGATTTTTTCCCATATTTTTAGACTCATTTTTCGCTCTGATTCTTCGTTTTTCATTTTTGGCGAAAATGGTGCAGTACCAGTTTCGGCCGCTATACGGGCGCTGTAGGCAGCAGCCAGCAGAGGACTCAGAAGCCGTTTTCGCATTTGCCGGCCCTCCCCGGTCCCGCTCGTCTCTGGTTGGCCCAGAGCCAGCTCTGGCCCGCCCTCGTTGATTGCGCACTGTCCGGAGAGCAAGCCTTGAAGTGGGTGGGGTATTCACTTGACGTGGGTGGGCAGTTCTTACCGAAAAGCTCAGAATGCGAATTTTTGGAAAAAACGAAATAAATACTGAGTTTTCATGTGTTTTTTCACTACAGTTAGCAAGTTAAGCATATAAACACACGTTTCCGATCATTTTTATGCACTCGAAAGTAGTTTTTAGATGAAAATAGTGTGTTTTTAGGTGCCCTGGCGAAATTTACGAGCGGACTTCCGGGTTGCGAATTTGTGGAAAAAACGAAATAAATACTGAGTTTTCATGTGTTTTTTCACTACAGTTAGCAAGTTAAGCATATAAACACACGTTTCCGATCATTTTTATGCACTCGAAAGTAGTTTTTAGATGAAAATAGTGTGTTTTTAGGTGCCCTGGCGAAATTTACGAGCGGACTTCCGGGTTGCGAATTTGTGGAAAAAACGAAATAAATACTGAGTTTTCATGTGTTTTTTCACTACAGTTAGCAAGTTAAGCATATAAACACACGTTTCCGATCATTTTTATGCACTCGAAAGTAGTTTTTAGATGAAAATAGTGTGTTTTTAGGTGCCCTGGCGAAATTTACGAGCGGACTTCCGGGTTGCGAATTTGTGGAAAAAACGAAATAAATACTGAGTTTTCATGTGTTTTTTCACTACAGTTAGCAAGTTAAGCATATAAACACACGTTTCCGATCATTTTTATGCACTCGAAAGTAGTTTTTAGATGAAAATAGTGTGTTTTTAGGTGCCCTGGCGAAATTTACGAGCGGACTTCCGGGTTGCGAATTTGTGGAAAAAACGAAATAAATACTGAGTTTTCATGTGTTTTTTCACTACAGTTAGCAAGTTAAGCATATAAACACACGTTTCCGATCATTTTTATGCACTCGAAAGTAGTTTTTAGATGAAAATAGAGTGTTTTTAGGTGCGCTGGCGAAATCGCAGTTGATGACTCAACACGCAGCTAGTCACGCCCTCTGGTCTCGCCCCTACACGAAGCAGTCCAGCCCCTGCTGCAAACAACGAATCAAATGTGAGCAGTAAATGACGTGAAACTGGGCCCGTCGGGCCGCGGTCCGATGGAACCACGTTGGAGATGGTTCCAAAACGAGGGCGGAGCCGGGGAAAAAAAGGAAAATGCGGACACGCTGAACCCGGGAAAGAGGGCGGGGCGGGGCCACCCGGGCCTTTAAGGGCTGGTCAATGCGAAAACGGCTAGAGAGTGAAGAGGAAGAGGGGCCACTTCCAGAAGTTTCTACTTGCTGTGTCCGAAAAAAGCCTCCTTTGGTCGGACTGATGACTCTGTCGCTGCCCGCTCCCTGCTGTGGATGTAGCTGTTTTTGTTTGCAAGATACCACTCATAAACCACACCGTGGATTTTTAAATCCAGCTGATTTCACATTTGGTTCAGCTCAGGAGCCCGTCTGCTACATCGGCAAACTTTTTTTTTTAATCCAGCTGATTTGAACATTTCGTTAAACTCAAGAGTACGTCTACTATTAAGTCAGCTAAGAAATATATTTTTTAAGCGTTTATTTAGCTAAATTTAAAGAAAGAAAGCGTCCGGTTTGACCCGCCTGGCGCCTGCATAAAATTCGGCGAACTTTTTTTTTTAATCCAGCTGATTTGAACATTTCGTTAAACTCAGGAGTACGTCTACTATTAAGTCAGCTAAGAAATATATTTTTTAAGCGTTTATTTAGCTAAATTTAAAGAAAGAAAGCGTCCGGTTTGACCCGCCTGGCGCCTGCCTAAAATTCGGCGAACTTTTTTTTTTAATCCAGCTGATTTGAACATTTCGTTAAGCTCAGAAGCACGTCTGCTATGAAGTCAGCTAAGAAATATATTTTTTCTCGCAAAGAAATAATTGTTTTACTGTGTTTCCTTGTGAAGATCTTCGTACTCGCTTGCTTCTGTCGCCGCCATCTTGATTAGGGTAAATGAGGCGCTGACGCGTCGCGTGGTGATGATGCGTATTAAACACCGAGGCGTATTGTGTACGTTTTTTTCTTGTTTATTGTTAATAATTGGACAAAGCGGATTAAACACCGGAGCGTATTTTCCTCCGGTGTTTACGGTAACATCTTTTGTACCCACGGTTTCTTATTTGTATGTATAAAAGGAAAAAAACTTTAATAAAAAAACAGTGATTAAAAAAAATCACAGAAGTACTATACAAAAAGGTAAAACATAACAAACTCTAAAATCAATGTACAAAATTAACCAAAAGCCTGTCTGAAGAGATAAGTCTTAAGTTTTTAAATGCATCTGTTGACTTGGAGCAGCGCATTGTTAGCAAAATGTTCTGCTGTATTTGACTTGCTGCTGTTGTTGGTTGTTGATTTTTTGGTTGACACAATCTTTCCTATTTATGTTCTCATTAAATCAGGTTAGTAAATGACTGTTACCTGAAGCATGTTAAAAAATTTACAAAATCTTTTGGGGGTGGGGGGTGTTGGCGCAACGTTTGTCACCTTTTTCATCCCTTCTGAGTTTGCAGGTATTCATTCATTCAACCTTTATTTAGTCAGGTAAATCTTTTGAACCTCATGGGCTCATTTACGAAAGCGACCTGCTAAAACTAAAGAACAATGAACAGCAATGGTAGAATTTCCTTAAACAATAAACAAACAAACAATAAACAATAGAAAACAAAAGAGAGAAAAAAATATATATATATTTTTTTAACAAAGTATCAAAAAACTAGCAAAACATTATAAGGTATATGTATAAAATCAAAGACAGGAACAAATCTGCATTGGTTTTTGCCAGGATTCCAACAGATTCTGAAAACCATTTAGAGAAGTCAAGTTCGAGAGCTTCAGATCTTTTTGTAAGATATTCCATGAAGCAGGAGCGGAGTAGGAGAAGGCCCTTTTTCCAAGTTCAGTCCTCACTGACGGAACACTGCAGGTAATCATGTCCTGAGAGCGCACGCTGTAGCTGCACTCACGCAAAGACATGTAGGAGGAGATGTATGAGGGCAGCAGACCAAGAAGTGATTTGAAGATGAAAATGTACCAGTGGAAGAGTCTGCGTGAGGTTAATGATGTCCAGTTAACCAGTGAATACAGGGTGCAGTGGTGGGTACGATAATCACAACCAGTTATGAATCTTAGTGCACCATGATAGACAACATCCAACATCCGCAGGGTGCTTGTAGGAGCATTCATGTAGAGAATGTCACCGTAATCAATGGAGGGAAGGAAAGTCACAGATACAAGGCGTTTCCTAACATTCAGTGATAGACATGATCTGTTTCTGAAAAAGAAACCCAGTTTAACTTTCAGTTTCTTCACTAGGTTTTCCACGTGGAGTTTAAAAGAGAGATGTGAATCGATCAGGATACCCAGATATTTATAGGAATCAACAAACTCAATAGGGACACCATTTGAAGATAAAATCAGAGGAGGATCTGCTGGAACCGCCTTCCTATTTGAAAAAAACATCCCTTTTGTTTTATCAGCATTTAGGACAAGTTTGAGACGGAACAAATCTGACTGGATGATGTCAAAAGCGGATTGCAGTAACTGGAAAGCCTTAGCTACTGTTTTAGCTCGGCAATAAACAACTGTATCATCAGCATAGAAATGTAAGGATGCATCAGGGATGCAGTGACCTACATTAGCTATGTAGATTGTAAAGAGAGTGGGTCCTAAAACTGAGCCTTGTGGTACACCATTTTTAACTGTTAAATAGCTGGAAAAAGTACCGTTATGTTGAACACATTGCCTCCGATTGGAAAGATAGTTAGAAAACCAACCGATGGTGTGATCAGAGAAACCGATTTCTGAGAGCTTATGACACAGGATGTTATGATCCACAGTGTCAAAAGCTTTAGACAGGTCTAAGAAAAGTGCAGCACAATAGTCCTTAGCATCCAATGCTTCAACAACATCATTCAGAACCTTCAGAGAAGCAGTTGTTGTGCTGTGTTTTTTTCTGAAACCAGATTGATGAAGAGGTAAGATGTTAAATCCAGATGAACTTCCACCTTATTTCTTAAGGCTGGCTGGTCATATCATCACAGTCCCTGTGACCCACATCTTTAATCTGTCCATAAGCCAAAACACCATTCCGGATGCTTGGAAAACAGCCTTTGTTCTTCCTTTGCTGAAGGGAGGTGACCCCACCTCATTGAACAATTATCGACCGATCTCTAAACTCTGCATCTTAGCCAAGGTTCTAGAAAAACTGATAAACTCTCAGATCAAAAACTATCTGGACTCACACATGCACGAGAAGAAGCTGAGGAGAAATGTACGGAGTTAAAATGTGATAAAGAGAGTTTACAGAGAGAATTAAAAGTTTGTAAGGCTAAGCTGGCCTTTACAACTATGAAACTCCATGAAACTGTGGAGAATGAAAAACGGCAGATGTTATCTAAGTCACATGAGAGAAGCTTACGAGAAAAAGCTCAAAAACTGGGCACAAAGTTACAAAGTGATTATAAAAAATCACGTGAACGGTGCACGGAGTTGCAAAATGAAAATGAGTGCCTACAATACAAACTAAAGTTACGCACACAAGACATGGAATTATTTTCACAATGGTACGCAATGCTAAAAAGTGTTAAGGAAAGGTTGCGAGTCCAACTACAAAGTTGTCAGGCAGAGCAGGCCTTGACAACAGAAAAACTCTTTGAAGAGAGAAAAAGATGTTTGGATCTTATGGAAAAACAGTTTCCAACACCGACGCCCAGAGCACCAACACCGTTGCCTAAATCACCAACGCTGCGAGTTACATCACCACTACTCCCTCCCTGAAAAAAACGGGCACTCCAACCGTACGACATTCATTCATTCATTCAACCTTTATTTATACAGGCTAGCCTCGTTGAGTCACGGGGACTCATTTACAAGAGGGACCTGTCTCACTCACACCAAACAACCATCCACTCTCTCACTCACACCTAGGGTCAATTTAGAGTCACCAATCAGCCTAACATGCATGTTTTTTGGTCTGTGGGAGGAAACCGGAGTACCCGGAGGAAACCCACGCATGCACGGGGAGAACATGCAAACTCCACCCAGAAAGGCCCCCGGACCGGGATTTGAACCGGCAACCTTCTCGCTGAGAGGCAGCAGCTCTACCAGTTGTGCCACCGTGCTGCCAATACCTGGTAAGGTATACCTTACCAGACATACCTGGTAAGCCCTCTCAACAGGGGCAAGGACCTGCATACTATGGACCAATAAACCCTCCACATATGCAGATGGATGAGACTGATAACACTCCACAACCTCCTCTCCCAATAGCTGAACTCCGGAATATTGCTAAAAGCATTCAAACCTTCACTCCGAGCCCATTGGGCTCAAATGAAACCAAGATCTATCTCGATGACCTTGATTTCCATCTTCAATGCTTTCCAGAAGCTACAGTTGATGAAATACGAGACAGTTTGCTTTTGGAGAAGTGGGCTCTGTGTACCACTTTAAACTGAATAAGACAATGGCGTGCACACAGAGATGTCGTGTTAACAATTATTATTATTATTTTTTTATTTTTTTTTATTTTGAGTTTTCAAAGTTAGGAACATACATATATACAGACACACCAAACAGAACCCAGATGCACAAGCCAAAGTATGAAACATTACAATTAACACATGGTGTACACACATACTACACATATTCATGAACTTACACATAGACCCATTAAAGGGCGGCTGGTGGGAGAGACCATGGAAAAGTTTAGTCAGTTTAATCTGGTCATCAAAAACTGATCCAGGAAGGGATTCCAATA